>JZKD02S2114682.1:879396-925383 GCA_000966675.3 Picea glauca | reverse complement strand
GGTTTTGGACTAATCCAGGTCATTGGGTTAGGGTTTTGGATGCCGCTGGCTCCTATATGTATATTGTATTGTAAACAATGTAACACAATGTCTGAATATAATATATGCTGGTTTTTCCCGGTTTGGGTTTTCAGGTGAAAAATCTCTGTGTAATGTTTGTATTTGCCATTGTATCTTTTCTGTTCTTTTATGAATATCAATTTGCAGTAGATATTGTACAAGGTTAGAATTTACACTTATCAATCTTGATTACTCAAAGAATTTCTTAATTTTTTCTTTTGCCTCTTTTGATACAGTGGTTGTTGTCCTACTACAGAAGAATGATGTGGGGATAGAGCAACCCATTTCCTTTTTCAGTAGAGCATTGAGGGATGCTAAGATCATATATGACATTATGGAGAAGCAGGCCTATGCCCTAGTGAAATATTTCAAAGCGTTCATAGTCTATGTCCTGCATTCAAAGGTCACTGCATACATTCCTTCAGCATCTGTGAAGGACATTCTTATACAACTTGACTTAGATGGGAGAAGGGGTAAATGGATTGCCAATATCCTTGAGTTTGACCTAGAGATAAATCCCACCAAGTTGGTTAAAGGGCAGGGTTTAGCCAAGCTACTGGTTGAATCCTATTGTAAGGCCTTGGGGGTCAATTTCATCAATGTTTGCTCAGATATCCAACAAGTTGAGTTGTCCAACAAATATACTCAGGACAACTTGTCATTAGCAGAATGCACCTGGTATAAAGACCTTATATATTTTATGCTAGAATTAAAGCCCCCTGATGGAATGGGGAAAATCAAGGCACAAGCTCTAAAGCTCAAGGTAGTCAATTATTTCCTTATTGACCAGGTTTTATACTGGAAAGACCCTCTGGGGGTGCTTCTGAGATGTCTGAGCCCACAGGAGGCCCAAAGAGTCATGTTTGATTTCCATAGCAACCTATGTGGGGGACACCACTTCTGGAAGACCAAAACCCACAAAATTCTTAGGGCTAGGTACTACTGGCCCACCTTATTCACTGATGTCTGCAGAAAGGTCAGAGCCTACATCAAATGCCAAAGGTTCTCAAGGAAGCAACAACTCAAATCTTTGCCACTAAATCTTGTAGTAGCTTCAACACCCTTTCAACAATGGGGGTTGAAATTCATTGGAGAAATTCACCCTCCTTCAAGTGGCCAACACAGATGGATCTTGACTGCAACAGACTATTTCACCAAGTGGATAGAAGATGTCCCCACCAGGAGTACTTCACACACGGTAATTATCAGCTTCCTGGAGGATATCATAGACAAATTTGGTTGTCCCAACAAAATTGTCATTGATAATGCTGCTTCTTTCAAGTCTGAACCTCTGGTTAAGTTCTGTGAGCAGTTTGAGATTTCACTGATTCATTCCACTCCCTATTATCCTCAAGGAAATGGACTGGTAGAGTCTTCCAATAAAAGTTTGATTAAGATCATTAAAAGATTGTTGGAAGACAGTAAGAAAGAGTGGGATTCAAAGGTCAAATTCTCTATGTGGGCTGATCGAGTGAAAACAAAGAAGTCCCTGGGCACTTCCCCTTTTCAAATTTTTTATGGGACAAAAGCTGTATTTCCCACTCAGCTGGCTCTACCTATGGCAAAATTCTTTCAATATTATGAAGGAGAGCCATATCATATGGTTAGAAGAATTCATCAACTGGTGGAAGTGCAGCAGGCAAGATAACAGGTATTGAACATAGCTCATAGTCATCAGCAGAAGATCAAGCAAGCCTTTGACAGGAAGGTCAGAAAGGAAGAATTCGAGCTAGGATATCTGGTGCTTAAGTGGGATGCGCCCAGGCAGGACAGAGGAAAACACAAAAAGTTTGAAGCCCTCTGGATTGGGCCCTTCAAAATCTCTGAAGTATTTTCAAACAATACTTACAGGTTGCAGGATTTGGGAGGCGAAGAAGTTTTAATAGTCCAGTGAACAGGCATTTCCTGAAGAAATATCTTGTTTGATCCTTAAATGGATCCTTTGTTTTGTAAATATTGTTTTTCTTATTTTTGTTTTCAATTTCAATAAGGGACTCCACAGCCCAACATAAGGCAACTGGAATAGAAAAATGATTTCTTAGAGCATCACAGGGATGACTCTATCCCCCATGGAGCCTAATGTTGGCACCAATTCTTGCAATGGGGTAGCTTCTCTCTAGTTTCGGGCCCTTGGTGTTAAATGCATGAAATGGGGCTTAAAAAATCCATCAGATGAAGTTATCCAAGGTCACAACCATGAGCACCCAAATGCAGCATAGAGAAGATGTTCAATTCCGGGTTAAAAATCAAGTGAGCGAGCATTTTTGTTTTCAATGGCAAGGATCCATCGATGGAGCATATCGACGGTCATCGGGAAATTCGGAGCCACGGAGTTGAACAAGGATTAGTGCCTATGCTCAGTCCTTACATCCAAAGTCACAAGGATAATCTGGGTCATATGATCCCGCGGAGACAGGTGTCAGCTAGTCAGCGTTTCAGGATTTGGCTTTTCAGGGATCGCAAGTTGGGAGGAAAGGGTTCTCCCTTGGGTTTCAAAACCCCAAAACATGAAATTTGATAGCCCCAAGAGCCTGGCCTCTATTTATAGCCCAAGGTTCGGTGGATAATCAAGGCCTAAAGAAGAGGATAGGGGGCTTTCGAGATATTTAAAGTGAAATCACTGATGTGATCTGAACCATCCACCCTGGGGATGCATGGAAAAAATCCATGGTTTCATAGGTTGAGAAACTAGGAGAATGAGACAGGATACATCATGTATCCCCAGTGCACGAAACCCTGAAAGGATTAGGGTCATTCAATGAGATTAATCTCGGCCGTTCGATCTTAGAAGACACGCAGCGGAGGGTCTAGGCCACAAGGGGACCCACGTCTAAATATTGATCCAGGACATTCAACCAAGGGAAGCATGGCACGTGATTAATCTTGGTCGCTATTTCGGCTACTGGGACTTCAAAAGACAAGGGGTCTTGGTCTACTACCTCCAATCACCGAAGCGTGATTCGTGAAAGCCCTTGAGGGTTGCTCCTCCATTGCATTTCGAAACCCCAAAATGCGAAATGCGAAAGCCCCCGGGGATAGGCCCACAGTCCCAGCCGGTGATTATATGAGTGAGGGGTAATGAAGGCACCAAGACGATGTAGCCCCCTTCGCGATTTCAACAATCGAGATTCTAAAGGGTGAGGAGTTTACTCCCTCCCATTGCTGATACCCTAAATCCATGGAGAACCTTTGGTTTTAGCGCAAGGTCACAACCCACTATCATATGGAATGTAGGGCCAAAGGGAAAAGATAGGCACTTGTTCAGACCACAGATGGCTAAGAGCCAAATAAGGAAGAAATCCTAGTCGTTGATGCTAAGGGAAGATCAAGCCGTTGGTTTGGATAGGGCGATTTTGCAACACAGGGTATCGGGGATCTTGGACACAACATGAGGAAATCCCCGAAAGGAAAATGCCAAAGCATCCTTGAAGATAGTTGCATGGCCTTGTGGTTATGTTGAGAGTGAAACCTGAAGAAATGAAGGCTAGCCTCTAAGCTTTGGAAAGTTGACACATGGTCACTCTCTGTGTATTTAGTCTTGGCCACCCTCCATGGAAGAAGCAGTTAATGAATATTGAGTAGGTGGTTGAGACCTCAGCTCAACCCATAAATGGAAGGTGTGGGGAGTGTCAGAAGTAGTTAGCTCATGGTACTCTGATGGACAGTTTCCCTGCAGAAGCCATGTCGTCTGAAGCAATTTCAGACAAGAAGATGGATATACAGTGTGTAGGAAGATCATGTGCACGTAAACCCTTAAATGAGGTAGCTCATCTACCCTCCTATGACCAAGGAGGTGAATTTCTCTGAGTATATAGACTCAATTTTCATATTTTGTAAGGATCGATGGTAGAGCTAAGCTCCCTATTGTAAAGTTTTGATGAAGCACTAGTTTCCCGGGTTATGTATATGTATGTGAAACTTCTTGTTTAATGAGAGACAAATTTCTTACTCCATCTTGTTTCCATCTAATACTGGAAGAGTTCATGATTGACTGATTCACATGAATCATTGTGATTGTGTTATAATAATTTTTTTATGGTAACGTTGTTATTATTTCTTTTAGTATTCTTGTAATTTGAATACAAGAAGTTCTTGTGTTTAAGTTCTTCCTCTTTGGGCTGTTGGAAGCTTGATGCCTACAACAAACCTTTGTATTTTCTCACCGAAGTATTCCCCCTACTCACCCTTACTACGACTTATTGATTGAAGTTAGATCAATACCTCACCTATTCATGCATAGCTCAGTCCATGATTTTGAGTTAAACGATATTGTTCTGAGTCTGTTCTCTTTCGATCACCCTTTATAAGCAAATTGTGACATATAAAGTGATGGGTATTAGGCTTACTCCTGCCGCAATCCAGGAGTGACTCCTGACGCCAACACATGCTAAGGGTTGGTGTGGATTAGGCTGGGTGCAATTCCAGGGTGATTTTGATTGCTTAGATGCCCTTGAGTCATAGTTTCTCACCCACAGTCTAGTCCTGCAAGTCATAGACAAACTATCAAACAAAAAATAGGCCAAGTGAATTTTAAAGCTTATAAAATAGGGTAGTGTTTTACAGATGCAACACAAACTTAGTGTATAGATGAAAATGAGCATGAGGGCCTAAAACTTAAAAACCAAATCACGTATATTCTACTCAGACTTGATGCGATTCAAGTATTTGTTTTGACTTCCTTGTTTATCTCTAGGTTAGAAACCATACTCCGCTTTTATGGGGCATGAAACCTTACTATGCAAGCACTCTTATGTTTTAACTATCACATAAGAATGTGAAAGAAATAATATATGTTTTTTTTTGCAGGGAGTGACTTCATTTGTTTGGGATTCAAGGAGGGTCGTAAACCATCAAGTTTGTAAGCTGCAAGAGACTATCGATGCCATAATTGCAGGAAATTCTATGGAAGGGGCATGTTGGATGGATTATGATCATAGCCATGAAATGGATTCTCATTCTACCCAAAAAGACAGTGCTCCTAAATTCTTAGGAGCTGAACTCGATAAAAGAAGATGTTATGAGAAAATCAAAGGACAAAGAAAATGTATTGTTGGTGTTGGGGTTTCCAAAGGAGATACTTGTGAAAATCCCAGGGACTTGGATCTCTCTCGCCCAGAGGAAGTTCTAGCGCATGAAGAAAAGCAAAAAGAGGGTGAAAACATAGAGTGTGATGTAGCATGTGAGGCCATATGGGAGGGAAGAGCAGCTGCTCCAACCCATGGGACCGTTGAAAGAATGGGTGTTGTTGTTATTTCGATTTTAGTAGAGAGCACAACTGTACTCCATGAAATAAAGGCGTCCACTAGACTTATGTGCTTGTCTTCTCGCACAAAAGGCATCATGAATATATTTGGTGGAATAAGTTCTTTAAAAAAGGGAAAAAGGGAAATATTAGTACAAAAATATAAATGCTTTCATGGAATTTGTTATGCACAGAGGCATTTGAATTCATTTTTTGTGTACTCTGCTAGAGGGGACAGTCCTATAATTCCACAAGAAAGGAGAGGTATGTTGTAGTTATTTAAAAAAAAATTCTAACTTCCTATGTTTTCCTTTCTAATGGGTTTATTTTAAATTTGTTGTTGTTGTTAAGAGTCAAATCCATGCTCTTAAAGCAACCATCCTATTTCATTTTGACCCTAGACAAATTTTCAAAAGAATTGCATCAGAATTTAATTTTGGGTATTATTAGACAACTTTTCGGAAGAATTGTATGTAAACTTAATTTTGGGTATTATTTGACATCTTTTCAGAAGAATTGTATCTTAATTTATTTTTGGGTATTGTCCTAGTCTTAATCTGATTATCAATGGATTTATTTCTGGTAGTAAAAAGCACAAATAAGAGGAGTGATATAGATATAAACTTGTTATCCATGTAATGGGTATACCTTTTTTATCTGTTGTGTTGGAGGAAAAATGGTTTTGTTGGTCTCATTGAAAATGTAAGGTTATATTAGGATTGTTTGAGCGGATGGCTGCTTTCTTGAACATTAGGGATGGAATTAGTACCATTACCTGTTTTGTTCTATCACTTGACCATCCTATTCCTAACATTTTGATAGACTCTATTCTAGTGCTATTCTTTTAGCTTGAATTTACGTTGTTATAGGAAATACATATCCAGCAAAGGCAACCAACAACATCCAGGGAAGCATGAGCGAAGGTAGCATGATCAGAACCGCAATGGGGCTTATGCTCCCTCGGATTAGAATTGCCATAGAATTGAAAAGGAAGACAATGCTCAGGAGTAGAATATGAAAATATTTTGAGGAGAAAGTGTGTGAAAGGTTGTGTGTTCGCCCTATTCCACTTCTCTAGCCACATAATCTCTTGCTATTCCCTTTATCATAATTCAACTCAAAATTAGCAATAGACTTAACATACTTACCAATTATTGAATATTTGGATCCCTCAAACATTCAACTCTCCACATCCTCGTTCCCACATTGAATAAAACATTAATGAACACTCCCACACTTTGTTTATTGAACGAGTTCCATTTGACGTCGTTTGTTCATGCATTTAATAACATGTCAAAGCTCAAGGACACACACCAATTGAGTACACAATCATTTGTTGATGTGTAAAATTACTTTCCTGAAGAAAACTTATGTGAAGTTGTTATTCTCGGAAAATGTGTTTCCACCAGTCTATTTTACAATGTTAAATATGGGCTTTCATATAATTTTATTTTATTATATGAATTCAATTGGTATTCACTGATATTTTAATAACAAAACAATTCGATCTGAGGACCTATAGTATCCATTCTACCTTTAAACCTAAATGGTTGCGGACCCAGGAGAAAGTTCATCTCTTACTACAATGCTCACAATAAGTGAATTTATGGAGAAGCAATGAATCAGAAGTTGAATGGGGAGTTGGACGTTGTAATCAGAAAAATTAGTACCTAACATAGAAAAATTAACTTCATCTATCGTTTCTACAATTCAAGAGGATAGTTTCCCTCAAAGTTTTTTGGATCTTGAAAATAATTTATCTACAAAAGGAAGGTATTCGACTTCGAGTCTAACCCTAACCAAGAGTACTAAGTCTGACATTTAGTTTATAGGGTTGAGTGATCAATATTTGTAATCTTTATAGTCAAGATGTTAATTGTTGACATTTGAACAAGATCGGGAAGCCATTCTTCCATATGTGTGTGTGTAGTTATTTATTATCCAAGGGACACATCCTTTCATGGATGGTCACCATATGTTCTATATATATGGAACACTTATAATTGTAATAATATATTCATATACGATATCATCTCTTATGAAAAGTCAACATGGTATCAAAGCAGGACCGGGCTTAACTCTCTCACAGGAAGGCTTAGGAAAATAATAAAGATAGCTTGGTGTGGCCCCTCTTTAGAGGGAGTGATGAGTTACATATGAATTGCAGGGTAGTGGATGTCTTGGGGACATGTTGTAGATATTTGAGAGCTACCCAAAGGCCTTGGATGTGAAGTCATAGGGGTGCACATGATGAGGTATAGATGCATTCCAAGGGAGTGGATGTCATGGTGACATTTTGAAGCTATTTGAGAGCTACCCACATGCCTTGGATGTATTGGTTATGAATTTATGTTTTACTATTCCTATCTGATGATTCTAGAGTGAAGTTTGTATACTTTAGAGAGAAGCTTTGGCATGATGAAGAATTTCTCCCTCATTGAGAGGGAGTGTTGATGTTTGAACAACATCGAGAACATATTCTTATATATATATATATATATATATATTCCCCTTTTTTTAGAGACATACAGATAAAAGAATTAAACTAGGATCTAAGTTATTTTATTACATAAATGAATTTTTAAATTATTTTATAACTCAAATACAATTTTAAATGCTCAGTACAAAAATAGTGTTGGTAATAATTCAATTCCTTGCTTAAATGATGTTGTAATTGTAATTTTATAACATCTCAATAACTTGGTTTTTCTCTTTGGCGAGCATGTGTCAAGTCAATATGCAATATTTCGAAGCTTGAATGCTCAGTTTAAAAAAAACAAATTTTTCCTCATAAGTGGTAAATGGTGATGGTATTGGTATCGATGCTACATAGATAATTTCAGGGGCTATATATCGCCCATGGGCTATTTTTCCATTCTTTCCCCCCCAAAAAAGTTCACCAATTTCCATTTTTTCTAAAAATGATTTGCCCAAATTTTACAAAATATATTTTTTACTTGAGAAATAGCCTAAATTTTATAAAAGCTATATAAAATCCTTATAAATTTGAATATTTTTACCAAAATATTACCAAACATTTTATAGTTCATGGATTAGTAACATTCACCAAGTTTTCTACAATTTGAGATAAATTTCCATCCTTAAAATCATCTATGCAATGCTATTTAGTGGTTGAAGCGATCAAACACACAATAATAAATGAATTCCTAAGTTGTACAACATTCTTAATCAACACAGAATTATAAATATTCTCTAAGTTGGCACCATAATATGCAAATAATTTCATGTTCATCATTTTGTTGATGTCTCATCTAAACAATAGTCATGGAAATACTTCAAATCTCACATGCAAGTGGAAAAATCACCATAGCTTCATCCATGCTGAGAACAAAAATGTTACCTTCACATAAAAGTAGTAGAATCATATTAGCTTCATCCATGCTGAGAACATAAATGTTACCTTCACATGCAAGTAGCAGAATCATCATAGCTTCATCCATGCTGAGAACAAAAACGTTACCGTCATGTTACTCTGATGCCTTGTGACTTGACTTTAAGAGGTCGTTTATTCAACTTACATTTCTCATATATCAAGGTTTCATAAATTTGCTCATATATCATTTTTATAAAATTTAGATTTTTTTTGTAGGGACTGATCATTGCAATAATTTATGATATATTATGCTCTTGTCTCCAACTTGTAAACTCTATTCACCTACTATAAATACAAGAATGCTCCTACTTAATATATTAGTATATACTAGATATATGTGTCTCTTCCATCCATGTGCTTATATTATAATATAATAATGAAGAGCTCACATATTTTCTACCATGCACATCTTACATGATAATTACATAATTGTAATGGTTTCCAACTATCGCCAAGATTCCAATATGTCCAACTTATTTTGAGAACTTGGATTGTCCCGAGAATGATTTTCTCCCTCGTGATTTCCTTTTTCATTGATTCCAACCTCTTTCTTCTTGGAAATTAACCTTTCTTCTCCACTTCTAGTGTCATATGCTCGATAATCTATATTTTCCACACAAAAATATGCTCTTATATCCTCAAAGTGAATGGGTTAGCATGATAAAGAAACCAAAATCAGGCATTACAAACATTGTTTTATCGTATAATCTTATTTGCTTCATTTTGTAGCTTTTTCATTCCAAATGAAGTCTTATCCATGTTGATACCATTGAAGGGAAAGGGAAGAACACCATCATATGAGCCTTAAAACCTCTATACATTTTCTTCAAATTATTAAATGGATAAATGTCATGCTCATTTGTGTTTCCTTCACGCTCAAGCTACAAATCTTGAAAACATTGTTTCAAACTTTCTAGTTTGATCTCTTCCTTGCTCACTTATTATCTAGAGAAAACTTTCCAATGATGCTTTGCCTCCATCAATTTTTGTATCCCTTTGCTAGAGCTCCTCTCAAAATGTATAGTGTTGCAATGAAAGGCTTAATATTGTAAACAATAATTTTTACAGTGAAATGAACTTCGAATAAGAATATAGTAAAATAACGGAAAGCCAACCATTACGGAAAGCCAAAACACATGGAGAAAAATATTAATTGCTTTGATGCTAACAAAGATTCAAATGTAATTATTTTTCTTTGATGATAACAAAGTTTCAAATTTAATTATTCAACATATGACACCTATTTAGAATTACTAGGAAGTCAACATCTGACCCGACACCTATTTAGAATTACTATGCGGGGACTAGCTACTTTGCAACTATTTCCCTTGTTATGTAATCTACTTTCCCGAGGGATGAACCATTTCTTAATATTTTCTTAAAAGATATGTGATTCAAACATCATAGAAAAACTCTTCCCACAACTATTAATGTACTTTTCTATTCACAGGGGTAGTTGCTCAATTTGCAACAACTTATCAATAGCCTAGACCTTTGATGTGCCTGGAAGATATGAAGTTACTATAGGTGGTTTTTGTCCATACATCATTTCATATGGTGTCATTTTGGTTGTTGTATTATAGGAATTGATGTACCATCATTCTGCCAAGGGTAACCATTGCACCCATTGATGTTGTTTTTTCGAGGAAAAACAATGCAAGTAGGTTTCCAAACATTTATTGACAACTTCTGTTTGGCCATCCATCTCGGGGTGGTATTTTGTGCTCATGTTCAACTGCGTGCCATGTAATTTAAACAATTATTTCCAAAATGTGCTAGTGAAATTTTGATCACGATCGGACACAATGGATGTTGGAATGCCATGCAGTTTGAAAATATGATTAATGAAAACTTGTGCTGCCATAGTGGGCATAAAAGGGTGTGGTAAGGCACAACAATTTTCATACTTTGAGAGACGATCTACCATGACCATGATGACTAAATCATTGTCAGCTCTTGGAAGGCCCACGATAAATTATATGGAGATGTCAGTCCAAATAGAAGTTGGAATGGGTAATAGCTAGAGATATCCTGGGATCTTGATAGTTTCACCTTTATTGCATTGGAAAATATCACATTCTATGACAAAGGTAAGGATGTCCTTCTTCATCCCTTCCTAGAAAACATAAAGATGAGCATGATCATATGTCTTTTGGAATCCTTAGTGACCAACAATGGCATATGAATGAAATGCATTTAAGATCCTCAACTTGAGTGTTGAAGTTGAAGACAAAACCAAGTTCTCCTTATATCAGAGGATATTGTCTTTCCACGTGTAGCCAGTGGGCAAGTTAGGGTCCTCCTAAAGGTGTTGAATTACCTGGGATATAGTTGGGTGGGTGAGAAACTCTTTTCAAAATTCCTCAATCCAATTAGGAACTAGTAATGATAAGGAAAAGAGGGAACCTTCATCCTCATATTGTCCTGACAACGCATCTACCACTACATTGTCTTTTCATTTTTTATATATGATCTTATGATCTTATAATCATAGCCTAACATTTTGGTCAACCACTTGTTCTATTCCGGGGAGGATAACCTCTATTCTAGGAAATACTTCAAACTATGGTGATCTATTTTTATTTGAAAAATGGTGGCCCAATAGATATGGTTGCCAAGTGTGCACAACATGGAGAATGGCCATAATTTCCTTTTCATATGTAGATTTTCCGAAATTCTGGTCAAGCAAATCCTGGCTAGTGAAAGAAAGAGATCTACCTTTTTTTGTTAGAACTGCACCAATACCTGATCCAAAAAGGATTCACATAAGACTAAGGATAACTTAGAATTCGTAGAAGCACCTCAGGAAGATTAGAATGGCGAGAAAGGGAAAAAAGTCAAAGTCTTCAGAACTTAGTGAAATTGGCATCATTGTGAAGAGAGCGTCGTAAGCTTTCCAATGGTGTAAACGGATCATCAAATGGAGTTACATATAAAAATATATTTGCAGTCAAAGTTTTGGTCAACCTAGCCCAGTCAGCAAGGATGAGTCAGCATGATGACATGGAAGCACTAGAGGTTGCCACATGTCACTCAGTTTTGGACTTTTCTAGTCAATCTATAGAGCCAATGGGAAAGTGACATGTGGCAAGTCTGTACATCCACGTGGCAGACCGTACAATCACGTGGTAGACCATACAACCACCTTTCAAGTGATGTGGCAAGCTGACGGAGAAGGGATGACATGGCATTGACAATGTAGAAGTGGTGACATGGCCCAATGAAAGGCCACCATGTGGCCTAGTCATGGAATTCCATGTGGAAGTAGGAAAATTCATAAGGACGCCCAACATCCAGATTTTCAAAAATTGGTGGGGTTGGCCGGTGCCAACCCCCAATCTGCCAAATTTGATAAGATTTCGCCAAATATGGCCTGATGTATGAACACCACCAAACTTAACCATATTCGCCAAAGGATCCGCCAAAATTAACCATATCTTTCAAAGTATTCCCCAAAACCACCAACCAAATAGACCATAACGTTTAACCATATACCAAAAATGGGAGGCCCGCGGGTTTGATCCCAAGATCTCCCCCATCAACTTCACCTTTGCAATGTCTGCCAACCACTTGGGTTGGGGTATGACTTGGTAAAGTCTTCCCCCATTATTACTTAAGTGTTTCTTTTCACCAGTGCATGGGGGGGGAGGAACAAGGGAAAGACTGTACAGACAGGAACGAAAAACGAGAAATTTTCCCCATGAATTTATTGCAGGTATAGGAATGAAAACCGAGACAAATTTTCTCATGGGCCTGAAAGTGCCAAACTCAGATCAAGGCATGGAGACAATCATTTATGGGTAGTTCAATACCAAAAATTCAATGGTTCTATTTGTTTTCTAATCTGAGAAAATCTTTTGTAGCTTAAATCCATAATGAGGTATACTTATGTATTTTGCCAAATTCTTTTGTTGAGTTAATAAAAATAATTGCCCATTTGATAGAAGGACCCAGAGACGTATTCCACTAGGGAGACACTTCATTATCAAGTTTTTTGTTTTCAGATTTGATGCATATGTCTCTTCATTATTGAGTTATTCCTGCTTTATGGTGCACTTAATTTTATGATCATTTAATACAATTCTTTAATAATTCACATCAATGAAAAGATCCCAGATCATGCTGGTATCAGAGTAGTCATCTTTGACTTGAATTTTTGAGTGTGAATACTTACTAGGGAAAAGCATAAGTAGGGTGAAGGTGTTGGAAACACTGACCATACTGAGAGGGGGAGGTGAATCAGGGTAGGGTTCTTTTTAAACTTCCCTTCAAAAAAACTTCTTAGTTAGCAATCACCATTTACTCATCACTTATTACTGACATTTATAACCAGTTTTATGTGAATATATATATCAAAAAAAGATAACAACAACATATATCATCAACAAGCCATCACCACAAAGAACACAATATGTATGTACAATTTTCTTTTTATTATGGACTACAATCCTTGGGTTTATCAACAACATTTGAATAGAGTTAGAACTCCACAAGAGCACCAAATATACAATATAAGACTCGGTCTACACAATTCAACACCAAATGAGAGGAGGATTCAATCCTCAACATATAACAATCTATCAACAGGTATGCGACCTGTTAGTAGTGAAACATGCATATGTATGTGCCCTACCAATAGTGCAACCTGTGTATGTATGCAACCTATCTGTACTGAAACCTGTGTATTCATTTTGAACAAGGGTTTTCTCTTCTTGAAAAAACTCAGATCCTATGTAGCCTTCATTCACATCCAATTCTGTCTTTCACTATCCAATCTATACCATAACCAGTCACAACGCATCGATGCTCTCCAACAACTTACTCATGCTCCTCAACCATACAATATGAATGGTACTCAATCATGTATAAGTAACCAGTATACTATGGAAACCATATCAGTACTGAAACATAAGAGTGTTGCTCACTCTATAAATCAACCAACATAAACCATATCAAAACAACCATACCAAGAATTCCTTAAGAATTCACCATACAATGAGTAAAAGTATCCATCAAGACAATCATGTAACCATACCAAAACGTCTATGGCAGATCTGAGCCCATAGAATGTAGATCTGGAACTTGCTTCAGTCTTTAGGAACCTGGCACCAGCTCACACTCAAATCTTCATGAATTTCTTCAACTGTATGTGCTCTAATCTCTTTCATCCCACGTGTGTATGCATCCTGCCTCACTGTAGCCTAAATATGGACGTGCTCTGACCCACTGCTGCTTGTGTACTTCTTCAGAAACTGGGGTTTCAGAACTTTCAAAACTTTCATCATCAAGATCTCAAACTTACATAAACTTTGATGCATCCATGAGATCCTGTAATCACTCTCTTCCTCAGAATATATTTTCAATGTATGCTCAAGAGAGATGTATTTACAAGAGACCCTTGCATATTATTTATACTCTCCAAGTAGCTTCCTTAGAAGCATCCACTAGGCCACTTTTCCACATATCCATTTTTTACACATAACCATTTTGTCCACATCGATACCTTTATCCAACTTTGTCCACATAGCCACTTGTCCATTTAACCCTCTTTCCTTATTTTAGGGGTAACTCACTTATAACCACTTTCCATAATTAGAAGGTTATTCATTACCTTTATTATTTAAATAATCCTCTTTGACTTTGTCACTTCACTTTATTATTTAAATAATTTCTTCTTTGTAATAACTTTGACTTCTTTGACCTTTTGGGGCTTCTAGCCAACACATGAGGGTCCTCCAACTTCGTAAGGCCATCACTCTCAAAATATGAGGAGTTATGTGATGTTCCACATACCACTTGAAATGGAGTGAGAAGCAAAATCCATCTAGGATAATGTCACTGAAAAAATCATTGATATTCATCTCATTATTCGACAATTAAGAATGGGTTCTCTAACCATAATTCTAGGATAACTCAACCACAAAACGTCTTCCTGTGAGGGATTTCACCATAAGGGGACCACTTTGGATTTCATCCATTTGTACTTCCTATAAACCGTGAAAAGACAATAATGAGTCATATTTACATCAATCCAACTAGAATAACCCATGACAATACATCACTATGACATTGTCCCATTGTCATTGATTCTATGCATGACTACATGATCCAACAATCAATACATACTTCATCAACATACTATGACAAGACATTTTTCCTTTGACATCAATGACAACATGATCCAACAATCTCCCCCTTTGGCATTGATGGCAATACCAACATTGATGCCAACACCAATCATTGATGGAAACATGTAGACAAGGCATTTCTCTACATCATAGTCATATCAATCACATCAATGTGACTATCTCTCCCCCTTTGACATCAATGGAAAAGGGTAGGTCTCTCCTTGGGGCTTCTCCCCCATATTGAACTCTCCTTGGGGTTGCTGCCCCTTCCTAAATTCCTTTGATCTCCCTCTTTATAATCTCTACCCTTTTGAAAAAGGGATATCACTATGATGTAATGATGAATTCATATCACTCATTCTCTCCCTGTGACCATCACTCCCCCTAGAACTATTCCCTATTCACTTTCTCCAAGTATAGGGATCTTTTTCCAAGTATTTACCTTTGCATCTGATAAATCTCTCCTCCTAGAATCATAGGAAGAAGAATGACTCCCCCTATGGGTATGTCTCCCCCTATCTTCTCTACAATATGAACAATATGCTACCATTGCAATATGCTTCTGCTGCAAATGCTACTTCTCAACTGGAACATAGATCAATTGCTTCAAGAATGATCGCCTCTTCTTATGATGATCCTTGGACCTGTCAATGCATCAAACTCGTGTCATACCATACATCATGAAGAAAAATACATGTCAACATTGAATAGAGAATCATGAACAAAACATCAATCAAGTACATCCTGTGCCATATTTTGTGTCAACCATGCACAACACCTATGTACATCAACACCATACAATATACCATAAGATATCATCAATGAAGTGTATCAACCATATGTCAAGAACACGTGCCAATTGTGTGCCAACCATATGCCTCTACCAACATGCCAACCATGTGCCTCAAACAACTTACTGATGCTCCTCAACCATACAATATGAATGTTACTCAATCATGTATAAGTTACTAATATACTGTGGCAACCATATCAGTACTGAAACATAAGAGTGTTGCTCACTCTATCAATCAACCAACATAAACCATATCACAACAAACATACTAACAATGCCTTAAGCATTCACAATATAATGAGTAAAAGTATCCATCAAGACAATCATGTAACCATACCATAACTTATATGGAAGATCTAAGCCCATAGAATGCAGATCTGGAACTTTCTTCAGTCTCCAGGAACCTGGCACCAACTCACACTCAAATATTCATGAATTTCTTCAACTGTACGAGTTCTAATCTCTTTCATCCCATGTGTGTACACACCTTGCCTCACTGTAGCATGCGTATGTACATTCTCTATCCCACTACTGCTTGCGCACTCCTTTAGAAAATAGGGATTCTGAACTTCTGAAACTTTTGTCGTCAAGATCTCAGACTTACAGAAACTTTGATGTGTACATGAGATCCTATAATCACTCTCTTCCTCAGATTATATATTCAATGTATTCTCAAGAGAGATGTATTTACAAGAGACCCTTGCCTCTTATTTACACTCTCCAAGTAGATTCCTTAGAAGCATCCACTAGGCCACTTTTCCCACATATCCATTTTTTCCACATAACCATTTTTTCTACATGGCAACCTTTATCCAACTTTGTCCACATAGCCACTTTATTCACATGGCTACTTGTACGTTTAACCCTCTCTCCTTATTTTAGGGTTAACTTACTTATAACCACTTTCCATAATTAGAAGGTTCTTCATTACCTTTATTGTTTAAATAATTCTCTTTGACTTTGTCACTTCACTTTATTATTTAAATAATTTCTTCTTTGTAAGAACTTTGACTTCTTTGACCTTTTGGGGCTTCTAGCCAACACATGAGGGTCCTCCAACTTCATAAGTCCATAAATCTCAAACCGTGAGGAGTTATGTGACGTTCCAAATACCACTGGAAATGGTGTGACAAACACTATCCATATAGGATAGTTTCAATGGCAAATTCACTGATATTCATCTCATTATTACACAATTAAGCATGGGTTCTCTAACCATACTTATAGGATAACTCAACCACAAAGCGTCTTCCCGTGAGGGATTTCACCATAAGGGGACCACTTTGGAGTTCATCCATTTGTACTTCCTATCAACCATGACAAGACAATAATGAGTCATATTTACATCAATCCAACTAGAATAACCCATGACAATACATCACTATGACATTTTCCCATTGTCATTGATTCTATGCATGACTACATGATCCAATGATCAATACATACTTCATCAATATACTATGAAAAGACATTGTTCCTTTGAAATCAATCCTTTGACATCAATGACAACATGATCCAACATAAGTAACTCTTAATACTTTCAATCCCGAAGTTGGTCGTGCAACCCATAGGAATAAAATGGTCGAAGAGGACAAGCATGATGAACATGAGAAAAAGTTTCATATGGTTTTTTAGCGCATGTAAGAAATGGTTGAGTGAATGTATGGAGACTATGAGAAGAGGATGAAGAAGAAAGGGAAGGAAAAGGAAGCAAAAGAAGATGGTAATGCTTCAGTTAATCAAGGTGTTGGAGAAGACCCTCCCGAGCTCCATCTTCACCATCAAGTTCTATCTCTTCTTCCTATGAGCATTGTCATTATTCTCATCATTCTAGCCGTAAAGCCTCTTTTAAGAAACCATTATTAAAGATTTATGTAAAATTTTCTTTACCTATGTTTAATGGATATGCTAATCTTGAAAAGCTAGATAATTGGATTGGACAGGTTGAATTATATTGTCGTGTTCAACAGATTGATGAAGAGGAAGTTAAATTGCAATTGGCCTCTCTTCGGTTGGAAGGCACCGCTCTCGTATGGTGGGAGAGAAAACTTCAGGACAAAAGTAAGTGTGGTAATATTCTTTCCTCATGGTTGGAATTTAAATCAGTGATAAGGAAGCAATGTTATCCATTGGGTTATTTATATAAAGCAATGATGGAGTGGAAAACTTTAAGACAAGGTAAAGGTCAAATTGTACAAAGTTTCATGAAAGAATTTAGGAAGAAAGCTCTTGCATTAAACATTCCTTTAGATTCTTATGAAACTTTAATGAAGTATATTGGCGCACTTCATAGTTATATTCATCATACTTTATTATTTTTTAACCCCACCAGTCTTGACGAAGTTTGTGTGCAATCCACTCACCTTGAGAAAAGGGGAAATCATGTTTAGGAAGATCCCACAAAGAAACCTTCCAATATCCCACATAAGAAGTTTAAGATTTTTAAAAGGAAGGACAAAAATACCGCCACTATAAAGAGGGAATAAGGAGATCCATCTTGCACTCATTGCAAGAAGAATGGTCATAGTGATGAACATTGATGGAAACTACATCCAGAGAAGAGACCAAAATAGTTCGGTGGAAAGGGGAAGACAAAGATCATTGCTATAGTGCAACAAGATCTTGGTTTTAATTCAGGGGACAAAGGAAAGATCACATCGATTGGAGTACAAGGTAAATATTCCCTTAATGCTAGTTCAAATTCCAATAATGAATCTCACAATGATGAAAGAAAGAGGAATGAATTATTTCACATAAGGGTTGTATCTAAGCACATTAAGATAGATACATTATTTGATCTGGGTTGCCAAGTAAACTTGATATATGAAGCACTTGTCAAAAAGATGGGTCTTGAAACTAAACCACATCTAAAGCCTTATCCTCTTGGTTGGTTATGTGATAAAGAAAAACTTAATGTCACCAAGCAGTGTAGGGTCATATTTGCTACTGCTTCAAAATTGATTGATGAAGTGGATTTGGATGTTGTATCACTTGATATATGTGTCATAATGCTAGGGAGTCCTTATCTTTATGATAGGAAAACAATATTCTTTCATCATGAGAACAAATATCACCTTACTAAAGGGGGAGTGGAATATATTGTTAGAGCCCACAACATGAGGGTAAACACCACACTTGTTAGTACATGACGAATGAAGAGAGTCATAAAAACTAATAAGAGATATGTACTCATGGTCATAAGAGAAAATGATGTCAGAACATCCGACGCCTTCCAAGGATGTGATCCTTATCATAAGAAAGAAATATTTGATATGGTTTATAAGTATGATGATATTTTCCAGGAACCATATGGATTACCTCCTAAGAGGAAAATCCAACATGAAATACATCTTGAGAAAGATTCTACTCTTCCTAAAGTGGGCATGTACATGTTGTCAGTTGTAGAGATAAAAAAGATCAAAAAGCAAGTACAAGGATTATTGGATCAAGGGTCATCGGGCCCAATTCATATCCATGTGGTTCTCCGATCATGATGGTGGCAAAGAAGGACGATACATGGAAAATCAGTGTCAATTATCGATACTTAAACAAAATCTCGGTGAAAAATGGATACCCTCTTCCTCATATACATGATTTACTTGATCAATTAAAGAATGTTGTTTATTTAACTAAGTTGGATTTGTGTAGTGGATACCATCAAATCAGGGTTGCAGAAGAAAAAGCATAGAAAACTTCCTTTAAAACCAAACATGAATTTTTTGAGTGGTTAGTTATGTCATTTGGGCTTTGTAATGCTCTAAAAACCTTCATGTGTGTGATGAATGATGTATTCAGGCCATTTCTAGATGATTTTGTAATTGCATATTTAGATGAAATTATTATATTTAGTGGGACTTGGGATGAACATGTAATACATGTAAAGAAAGTATTAGATACTTTGCAAAGGGAAAGGTTTTATGTAAAATTGTCCAAATGTGAATTTGGCAAGACTGGACTTATTTACTTAGGTCATATTGTAGGAGGAGAACAATTGAAAATTAATCCTTCCAATATTGATGTAATTGTAAAATGGCTTGAGCCCAAAAGTGTAACCAAAGTATGAATCTTCTTAGGTGTAGTCCAATACTGTAGGAGATTCATTTCAAACTTCTCATCTATTGCATCTCCTTTGCATGCCTTAACTAGTGTGAAGAACACTTTTCAGTGGGGAGTAAAGCAACAAAAAGCCTTCGACACTTTGAAGGAAAATATCAGTACCGTGCCAGTATTAGCATTGTTGAATCTTCAATAGCCTTTCAAGATCGAGACAAATACCAGGAGCTAGTTGCAGTATTGATGCAATATTAATGCTATCTGTTACCACTCTGAAACTTTTAACCAGGTTGTTATTAACTATCCTACATATGATAAAGAGTTGTATGCATTAGTTCAAAGTGTAAAGAAATGGAAACACTACTTGTTAGGGAAGGAAACAATCATACATACATATCACCATCCCTTATAGTATCTCCAAGCACAAAATAAGCTGCAACAATCTCAACATTACAGCTGGATGGATTTTCTTCAATAGTTTCATTTGGTAATCAAATACAAAAAGGGTACAAGTAACAAGGTAGTTGATATGATTTCTAGACCTCTTATTGTTGCTTCTATTATTTTGAAGAATTCTTCTTTATCTCATGATAGCTATGTGGAACAATTTTCTATTGATGAAGATTTTAAAGAGGTATTTGCGAAGCTAACCCATGGTGCAAAGGTAGATAACTATTTTGTTCAGGGAAAACTACTCTACCATATTGAAAATATTTGTATTCCTACAAGTGAATGAGTCCATGTTATACGAGAAGCTCACACTTCTCTTGTGTGTGGGAATTTTAGGGTAGGAAAAACTATGGCTCAGCTATAGAGGTTTTGTTACTGGCCTCAAATGAAAGTAAATGTAATAAGTATGTAAATGGGTGTGTGATGTGTTCTACTTGTAAGCCCACTAATAGAAAATTGGGGCTATACTCACCAGTTCCTGTTCCATCCCATCCATGGGAGAGTATCTCCGTGGATTTTGTAGGGGGTTTAACAATGTCGAAAAGGGGTCATGACTATTTGTATGTTGTAGTGGATAGGTTTAGCAAGACGTGTATCTTGATGACATGTAAAAAGTAGATCATTACTGAGTATACTGCTAATCCATTCTTTAAGTATGTTTGGGTTCACTTTGGGTACCCACATCCATTATCTTAGATCAAGATACTCGATTCCTTGGGGATTTTTTGACAAGCTTATGGAGAATAATGGACACCAAGTTGAAGAGGAGCACTTCTTTCCACCCATAGATTGATGGAAATACATAGGTTGTTAACTGAACAATGGTACTTTTTCTTCGAGGCTACTGCAACAAGCATCCCAAGTTATGGGATGAACACTTAGCCTATGTGCAACATGATTACAATTGAGTCTTATATTCTTCCACTCAATGTTCTCCATTCGAGACATGTTTTAGATATTTACCTAAGGTCCCTTTGGACCTGATGTATGGGAGAGATGTCGATTCAAATGAAGACAAAAATGAAGATAGGGCCCACATGTTCATTCAGAGGATCCAACATGTACACCAAGCAGTCAAGGAATAGTGGGAGAAAAGTCAAGCAAAATATAAATCTTGGCATGAAAAACACAGGGTTAATCATCAGTTCCAGGTTGGATACTAGGTATGGCTTCACATCAACAAGGAGATATTGAAGGGTGAAGAAACAAAACTCAATCCCATTCGATATGGACAATTCATTATTTTGGAGAAAAGTGGTACCAATGCTTTTCGTTTAGATCTTCCACCATATATGAAGATTTACTTGGTTGTAAATGTGGAAAACTTGAAACTTTTTGAGCCTCCCATGATCATGGATCAGGGTGATGAACTTTCAATACATTCAGTTGATGAGTTTTCTCCTGATTAATTGAACGAATTGAAGGAAGATATCATCCTGGATAGGAGAATGAGGACTTCATGCAGGGGTGATGTTGATTATCTTAGAGTGGGATTAAAGGGCACACATCCAAGCAAGGCAAAGTGGATTGAGAAGGAAAAGGTGAGGGAACTATTCCCCCACTTATCTATTGATTTATGAAAGCTTTTGGTGGTCCACAAATATCTCATTGGGAAGGTGTGATCCAAAAAGGATCCAGAGAAGACTAAGGATAAATCAGAATTTACAGAAGCACCTCAAGACACTCAGAATGGCCTCAATAGATATAGAAAGGGAAAACCTTCAAAGTCTTTAAAACTCAGTGAAGTTGGCATCATCATGAAGAGCACATCAGAATCTTTCCAATGACGTAAACGACTCGTCAAACGGAGTTACAGATAAAAAGATATGGATGGTTAAATTTTTGGCCAACCTAGCCCAGTCACCACGGATTAGTCAGCATGATGACATGGTAGCACCAGAGATTGCCACATGTCACTCATTTTTGGACTTTTTCGGTCAATCTATGGACCAATGGGAAAGTGCCATGTGGTAGTCCGTACAACCACATGGCATACCATACAACCACCTATCAAGTGACGTGGAAAGATGAAGAAGAAAGGATGACATGGCGTTGATAGTGCAGAAGTGGTGACATGGCCCAATGAAATTCCACCACATGGCCCATTCATGGGCTACCATGTGGTGGAAAAAAAATGCATAAGGATGCCCAACATCCGGATTTTAAAAAATTGGCGAGGTTGGTGATCCGAATTATTTTCAGCATGAAATGGGAGCGGAGATATAATAAAGAAATGTACAGAGATATATTGTATATACAATAATATAACATAAATGTATTAGATATGCAACCATAAACACAGAGATACAGTAATACACAATTTTTTATTAATGAGTGAAAATGTACAAATATTGTAAAAATACAGAGCGAAATAATCGTTAGAATGGTGGTAGCTTATCTCTGAGAAGAGATGTGATGGTTACTCGCATCTGTGAGAATATGATTTTACAATGAGGATCCAAAGGCCTTTTTATCATAAATAAAATCCAAAACCCTAACCTTGAAAGATGAAAATCCAACAATTTTGTGGACCCTGTTTTGGGTAGTTTGGTGTATCAACTTCCCGGGGGCGTAACTTTGGCATATGATCTCTGTTTGGGGCGCACAATAGCTCGTTTGAAAGGTACCATCGAGGAGATTCATTTTTGGGGATAAAATAAAGCCTTTGGCTATAATTTAGAATCTTGATCTAAAAAAAAATTCATTTAGGACCTCAAAATGGCCCCAGAAGTTAAAAATTGCTAAAAATAGTAAATTGCCAAAATTGCGAGAAAACTGTTTTGAGTGAGTTGGAAAAGGTGGGTGGCCATAAATATCGACCTACATCAATATTCCCTCCTTATGAATAAATTATACCCATTGCGTTGAGTGCCTGGGGGAGAGGAAAAAGAGTTTTTTGAATCTACATCTTGATGAGTTTCTTGCCTTATTGGAGAAGTTGCGCAGCTTAGATTTTTTAAGGTTTTCATGAACTTATGGCTGGAAGGGTTGGACATTTTTAAACAGTTTGACTACATGAGATTTCTGTGTGCAGAAGGAATATTTGTGCTTTTCTACAATATTTTTGACCTTCTTCTCTTGGATAGAAGGTGCTTGGGCCAAGGCTGTAGTGGTTGCAGTATCCTTTTGTTCACCTTTTGAACATATTGTGAAGAAGCAAAATATTGTAGTATGAGATGATACCTTGTGACACTATTTAGGTGGGACAGTAGTTGGAACCACCTTTGGTATCCTATAGAGATGACTCCCCAGAGTAACAATGACACTATGGGGTCGAGACTCATAGATAGCATGGTGCTTCCACATATATGTTTGGCCCAAGAGAACATCACAGAAATCCAACGGGGTAACATCACATAATACCTCATCTTTGAAGCGTTGGATGTTGTATGAAAATAGACACTAATGGCTGGAAAAAATATATCATCCTTGGAAGAGCCACCTGATGTTGTATGGTTGCGAGTGTGGTGTTGTCAATAATCCCAATCATTTGACTACCTCTGCTGAGATGAGGTTCTTCTAGATTTTTCTATCAATAATAAATGCAGCAAGTTCCCCTTCACCCACATCTGTGAATGAAATAGGCGCTCCCCCTCTTCAGGATCTGTTGGATCTTATAGTTTAATTGTTGTAGTCATGACAATAGCAGTGAGGTCTGCATCGATGATCTGTCTTTTACCATTATTTTCAGAATCAGATTCTGAATCAAGGTTCGACTCCCTGTCTTTGATCTCGGCCACCAATGATTGTTTTGAGAAACATTCATCGATGATGTGCTAGGGGATTTTGTGGAAATCACACCATTTTCTAGTGTCCTTCTTCATCTTCCCGTGACCCTTCTTTTCTTGTGGCTTAGACTGGTTTTTGAGAGACTTTTTGTTAGGGTCATCTTTATCATACTTTGGTTGTTGTGGATTTGCATACTCGAACTCCTGTTTGTTCTGGTGCTTAAATTTCTTCTCAATTTTAACAGCATATCGATAAGCAACACCGAGTGATGAGATGTCTAGAAAATCCATTTCAATTTGGATGTATTTGTATAGATCCCCATGGTATTTCAAAACCAAATGTCGTTCAGAGTCTTTGATACCCAACTTGGTGCACAAGGTATGGAAGGTATTGCTGAACTCCAAAACTTCTTGGCCCCTCTCTTGCCGTAGTGTGGTCCATCTCATATATTGGTCCTCATATTCCAATAGGGTAATATTGTTCCTTTACCAAATCCACAAAAAAATCCCAAGTGGGATCGGCCCCATATATTCCAGACTCTTCTGTGGAACTTTGCTTCCAGTAAGTTTCCCACCAATGTTTGACATGGGGGAGAGCTTTAAGGAGTGTGAAGGTGATCTTTTCCCTGTCAAAAAAATGTTGAACAGAGAAATAACCTTCTAGTAGATTTAACCATTTGTCTAGGGAATCTGCATCTATCTGACCTTCAAATACGAGAATATCAAAATTAACCTATACCTTGAAAGGATAGGTGATTCCAAAGTGGTTGTTTGATGAATATGTGTCTGTTGCTATCAGTAGGTGTTGAAGGATGTGGGAAAAATTATCCATCATTTCGTCCCTTTGTTGCGTGAGATATTTCTCAAGAAACAAATTGATAGAATCGTCTGCTCTGTCATTTTTATTTTCTTCTGCCATGGTGGGTTTATTGGGCGTGTGAGAGTGATTTTCTTCCAAAGGGAAAATATCGATACCCAAATTACTATAATCGGACCTCGTCGGGTACATGCACTGAAAAAAACAGATCAAGAGAAGCTTGCTCTGATACCACTGATCCAGATTATTTTCGGCATGAAATGAGAGCGGAGATATAATAAAGAAATGTTTAGATATATCTTGGATATCCAATAATATAACAGAAATGTATCAGAGATGCAACCATAAACATAGAGATACAATAATACACAATTTTCTATTAATGAGAAAAAATGTACAAAGACTGTAAACATATAGAGTGAAGTAATTGCTAGAATGGTGGCAGCTTATATCTGAGAAGAGACGTGATGACTACTCACATACATGAGAAGATGATTTTACAATGAGGCTCCAAAGGTATTTTTATCATAAAGAAAATCAAAAACCCTAATCTTGGAAGATGAAAACCCAACATTTTTGTGGACCCCGTTTTGGGTAGTTTGGTGTATCAATTAGAGCCTTCGACTGTATTTGAGAAGCTCGATCCCGAAAAACCTTCATTTAGGCCCTCAAAATGGCCTCAAAAGTTAAAAACTACTAAAAATAGTAAATTTCCAAGAAATTGTTTTGAGCGAGTAGGAAAAGGTGGGTGGCCACCGATATCCACTTGGATCAGTTAGCTGGCACCAAACCCCAATCTGCCAAATTTGATAAGATTCCACCAAATCTGGTCAGATGTAACCATGCCACCACACTTAACTATATATGTCAAAGGCTCTGCCAAACTTAACTGTATCCACCAAATTCTCTGCCAAAACCACCAACCAAATATACCATAACGTGTGACCATATATAAAAAATGGGAGGCCTGTGGGTTTGACCCCGGGATCTCCGCTATCAACTCCACCTTTGCAATGTCCACTAACCACTTGGTCTGGCATGTGACTTGGTAAAGTCCACCCTCATTATTACTTAAGTGTTTCTATTCACCTGTGCATAGGGGGAAGACTAGGGGTGATCGTACGGACAGGGCACAAAAAACAAGAAATTTTCCCCATGAATTTATTGCAGGTGTAGGCATGGAAACCAACACAAATTTTTTCATGGGCCTGAAAGTGCCAGAGTCAGATCAAGGTGCGGAGACATTCATTTTTGGGTAATTTAACGCCACAATTTCAGTGGTGCTGTTTGTTTTCTGATATGAGAAAATCTTTTGCAGCTTAACTCCATAATGAGGTATACTTATGTATTTTTCCAAATTCTTTCGCTGAGTTAATAAAAATTCCTACCCATTTGAGAGAAGGACTTGGAGACATAGTCCACCAGGGATGAACTCCATTATGAAGTTTTTTTTTGTTCAGATATGATGCATATGTCTCTTCATTATTGTTTTATTCCTTCTTTATGGTGCACTTCATTTTATGATTATTTAATATAATTCTTTAATAATTCACATCCATGAAAATATCCCGTATCAATACCAGTTCTTGAATCATTAGATTCCACAACAAAAGTTTTGTTGAAATCATGGGAGGATAAGATGGGGGTAGTTCACATTTCCTACTTTAAATCTGTGAAAGTATGCTCTGTTGTCGATGTCCAATGAAATGCATTCTTCTTAAGAAGGTTCATCAATGGCTGTGCTATTTTTCCACAATGGTGGTGTTAGCTCCCAAAATGAATCAGTCACTTGGTTTCATTTTGGAGGTGATAGCATAGTCATCTGAAGGATTCTCTATTTGTTTTTAGATTCTTCTAGTGTCAAAACTTAGGTTTTAAATTCATGCCTTAGAAATGAGTTGATCCATAAAGGTTGTTTTTATAAAATTTCGAGAAAATATTTTCAACAGCTAACGCATGTTGTAAGGTTGATGTTAGCTGGTGAAAGCAGCGTGTTTCAACGGTTAAGGAGTACTTTCCCACAGACAGGATAGCTGGTGAAAGAACGAAACACATGTTTTTCTTCCATGATTTCAGAAATTGAAAAGAAGACATGCTTGACACACGTCACATAATTATTATGAGGCGTTGGTCGAAGTGAATGATGTTGAGGATACTGTTACGCATGTTTTAATCGGATATTATGGCGGATCATGCTCATGATTGCATGCTTCAACAATGATAACATTGGAGATGATGAATTCACATTCATCATCACAGGTAAAGGAGCAGTACCACTCACCTGGAGACATCAAATCAGCATGAAATATTTTGAACACGCACTATTCACAAGTAATATGGTATGGTTCCATATTTGAATTGGCAACATTGAGAGTTTTCAACAGCACCAAACCTTGGCTCAATCAGGAAGTTACTATGACATTGTCTGCCAATTGTCCGAGGTTCGAGTCACAGATGGCAAGGAAACGAAGTGGTTTATTACTGAGGAAAGAATTGGATAGCCTGTCATTCTTATAGTCGCATCCATATGTGCAAAAACGTTTCTCAAACGCAGGTTGCATGAGTTATGTTGAAAGGTTACAAAATGGTTGCCACCAAATAACGGCTGAAGAATTTGCTAAATCATGTGATGGAAACAAAGATAGTGTGGGTTCTGTAGAAATGATAGTCAATGAAGCCGCCATTTCCACAACAAATAGCTTACCCAGATCAAGCCAGAGCTGGTTTAAGACAACAACAACCAAGAATTTGAATTTTAAAGTATACCTTAAGGCAGAATTCAGAGATATCACCTGGAAGAAAAGAATGCCAGTTTCTCATCTGGAAGATGAATGGCAGGACATGTTTAAAGGCATTCAACTCTATATCACCTCAGAAGGCAGGTATGACAAGCTAATGTTATATCATTTCAAACTTTTAGATCATTTCATAGGGAAGACCCTCCTGAATTTACCTTTCTTCCTCCACAAAAGCCTAACCAAAGTATGTAAAAAGATTAGAGCTAAACCTCTAAGCAGAAAAAACACCCTTTGTCATTTTGGCTTGATAAAACTGATAATTCTAGAAGAACTCAGACAAAGATGAAGGAATTGCAAACACTTTCTTTTTTGGGAAGGCTTTGAGACTCAAACTCAACCCATGAATGAGCAGAAGAAAAATGGAAAAAAGAAGTTAACTCCTCAGAGCAGCTCAAGGAGGAGGAGATCTCTTCCAGGACCACCAGAGGACAGGATCTCCAGCATAAAGTCTAAAAGAGCAAAGAAAAAATTAGATTTTGAAACCAATTCAGAGAAACCTACAGGAAAAAAGACAAACAATCTCAATTTACCATACACAGACTCGGAAACAGAGCTAGAGCAAGAAGATGAAAGTCCAACCATTAAAATACCTGAACACTCCATGGAAATTGCACAAGAATGTGAGACTTTTACTCCCATTAATGAAGGTGAAACATCAAAGAGAAAAAATTCAAAGAAATCACAAAAAATTAAGAAACTAATACAAATCAAGGAAAGATACAAATCCCTATCTGACAATTTTGCAGAGACAAATGCAGCGTTTGAGAAGTTGTCTCATGAGAGTGTCAAAGACAAAAAGAGAAAGAAGAAAATCACCAAGGACTATAACAGTTATTGGTGGTTAGAAAAATGCCTTAAGATGAAAATTAAGAAATTGAAGCAGAAGAGTAAGTCACATCCAGATCTACAGGTACTGGCCCAGGTTGCTGTGAATATGCAGGGAGATAAATCAAAGGCACACTAATTTTTTGGTAAAACAACAATTTTGGAGATGAAAGGTTCCTTTTTGGCCAAATATAGAACTTTCACCAGCGCAAAGGGTAAATTTACAAACAGTTAGCTGGTGAAAAGAAGAACTTTCACTAGCTAACCAACAGATCGTAAGGTGAATTAGCTGGTGAAAGTACAGAAAGAAATTTTTGGAAAGATAAGCTGGATCGAGGAAATTTTGAAGTATTTAAAAAAGGTTTGAGAGCATCGAAGGATTAACCACCTAATCAAAAAACACTCAACATCAGAGATCCATGGAGATTTTGAGACCGAATGCTAAATTGGTCAACTAAAGTTTCAGTTATGGTTATTAACAGAGTCCATCTATAGAAGACACGTGCCTTTACCCTTCCATGACACAACAGAGTCCTAAAGGTGATGAAGTACAGATGTCAAGATCAACATAGAAGACAGTTCGAGTTCTAGGAATTAGTCTTTGCTTATCAATTATATTTAGTTAGTTTTATTTTCTATATTTAGATACAAATCCAAGTTTTTAGGATCTAAAAAACCGATTGTAAAAGGCTATAAATGCCTATCTTTTCTAAGAAATAAGGGTTCAAACTGGGAATAGATTTTTGGCTACTGTATAGACTCTTATTGGATAATAGAATTACAGTCTCCTTTTTCTTTCAATATCAGAATTGCTCATGCATCTTGTTTCTGTACTTTATTTCAGTTTGTTTTAGCTTTTAAAGACTATCATCTCTTTATTAAGGTCATAAACTTGAAGTGAAGGATTTCTTACTACCTTGTATTAGCCCTACACTTAGTTGTATTTGGCAATCAAGATTAGTATTCTTCATCCCCTCTTTAAAATATCTTGTCTGATTATTGTTTTCTAAAAGCATTGTTTCATTTGAATGTATGATGAGTTGTCTATTACATTAATCATTGAGTTATCCCATTGTTCCAAGCACACATACATATCATATTCTTAAGTTACCAAGCATCTTTAGCCTACAACCCTAAAGAGTTTCTTGGAGTGATAACAGGTGGAAAAATTTCTTGTAATATCCCGTGAGGCCCAGGAAACCCCAAAGGTGTTTCAAGGTTGTGGGTCTCGGTTCCACTCTTACCCCCTCACAACCCACAATGTGTCCCAACTATTCAATTGCGCTTTCCCCAAAAGAACACTTGGCATTTTTTACAAACAATTGATTGTCTTGTAACAATTGGAGTAATTTGTCCACATGGTGTAGATGGGCATCCCAAGTGTGGCTGTAAATGAGGATGTCATTGAAGAAGACCAAAAAAAACTTCCATATGTAGGGCTTCAATAGTTTATTCATGAGAATTTGGAAGGTATATGGATCATTGCAAAGTACAAAAGGTAATACCATGAATTCATAATGGACTTCATGATTTAGAAAATAAGTCTTTGGAATATCTCCTTCATTCATTTGAATATGGTGATAGCTTGAGTGAATATATAATTTTTTGAAGACGTAGGCACCCTGGATTTCATCCAAAATATAATCAATGACAGGAATGTGAAACTTATCCTTAATGGTCAATTTATTAAGGAAAAAAAATATGGACACATGCACCAATATCCTTCTTTTTCTAAGACCATCACAATAGGGGATGAATATGGGATGGTACTTGGGTGACTGAAACTAGCCTCCAATAATTCTTTCACTATTTTTTCTATTTCATTTTTTTGAGAAAATGGATACTAGTAGGGGCGTAAACTGGGGGGATGACTACCTAGAAGGAGAGGGATGTTGTGATCATGCTCACCCTTGGAGGGAGGTAAGTCTGTTGGAATCTCAAAAACACTATGGTGCTTGTCCGAGAGTAGTTGTAGAAAAAGATGGAATATAGGAGATGATTAATCACTTACCTAGATACAACTAAGTTGAGAAATCACACCATGGTGGCCTTTCTTCAGGAGTTTCTCCATTCAATGAGAACTGATCATTTCTGGGGAACCATCTTGTAGGCCTTGAAGGGTATATGTGTGAGCATCTTGATTAAAGCTCATATATAACTCTTGATAATCCATGTGAATCGGACCTAGAGTGTGAAGCCATTCAACACCCAAGAAAATATCACAACCTCCCATGGAAATGAAAAATATGTGAGTTTTTCAGGTTATAATCGCCCATTTGGAGTTTAAAATTGTCAAAGTGGCCCCTACATTTCATTGTAACACCATTAGCTATGAGAATTTGAAAATTAGAAAGCGATCTAACAAAGCAATTGACATCATTAGTGACCCTACAATGAATAAAGTTATGGGTGCTACCATTGTCAATGAACACCATGAATAACCTATGTTTGATCTAGCCATTGAATTTAATGTCTATGGAGAAAAAATACCTACGAGGGAATGGAGAGATATGGCATGTTCCTTTGGTTCCATAGGATATGTGACTAGATTGAGGATGGGGGAAGTTGTATGTGTGTCCTCTGAGTCTGTGGAATCACCTGGAAGGATTTCCTTAGCAGAGGTGGCGACTGACCCATCAATTTGGAATTACTTTTGTTCATGATATTTATGTCCCGGAGAATACTTTTCATCAAAGTAATAGAAAAGTCCTTTCTTTCGACATTCAACCATTTTTGTTGGAGATACCTTTTGGACTTTAAAAGTTTGGTTTAGATCAGAAATATGCCCTGGATGAGGGAGGTTGGGAACCACATAATTAAGAGGTTGGGCATGAATAGTGGTCTCAACATCCAATGCTAATTTTCATGCTTGTAACCAGGTAACATGATGGTGCATGTAAACATGAGCCTAAATGGCATCCTTTAAGCCACTGATGAAACATTTAAGATAGAACTCATTAGATAAGCCCTCAATTTTGATAGCCAATTTTTCAAATGCGGTGATGAAGTCTTCTACTGACCTTGTTTGTTTCATCTTGGTGATTCTTCCCGAAAAATGAGATTCCCTATCAAAATGGGAACATACTTCTTTGGTGAACATGGTCCAAGTTGGTTGTCCCGGATAGCATTTATTATGCCATTTCCACCATTTCCATCATTATTGATCCAAGTACTGAACTCCCACATGGATTTTGGTCTCATCATATTGAATATCATGGAGAGATAAGTAGTGTTCCATTTAGGATACCCACCCAACCGAGTCCAATCCATCAAATTTATGCATCTCAACTTTGGGCACCTTATTACAGGAATTTGGAGAACCCCAAGGGGAGTGGGAAAGCTGAGTATGCTCATAATGGGAAGAGTGAGGAGCCTTAGAATGGTACTGTTGATGCTTACCCTTGATTTGCAACATAAGTTCATGGAGTTGTTGGGTGAGTGCATTCAAGTTCTTGGTGGTGGTGTCCAAGTTTTGTTCGAGGGAGTTCATTTGTTGGGACATGTTTTTAGACATGTGGGTTACCTTAGTGTCCAAATATTCCAGGTTATGAGAGAGGGTGGTATGGGCCGTTATCGATTCTTAGGTATAATGATACCACAATGATCAACACAAGATAAAGAGTTGGGTGGGATAGGAGGAAGATGAGGGTGCAAGGAAGGGGGGTTGGGTCCATAGAAAAAAATAGGATGAAAATTGATAGGTACCACTGCAATCAGGATGAAAAGAGGAATCTAATGGGATAGGTCTCAAATAAGTGTGTGGGAAGGACCCATATTGTTTTTTAATTTTTAATACTCCTGTGAATTTATACTACGATCTGAATACTTTTGCAACGTCAGAATGCCCAAATTCTTAACAATAACAAATGTGTAGTCAATTCACAACCAGAATGTAAGAGGCATGGTTGTGTGTCCAAAACATCTTGTTTGTACCTATTCTGGTATGTTCCCCTTTGGTTAGGGTGGGAAAGGTGTCTATGGACAAGGGTTTTCCCTATGCTATAGCTCTTGGATATACATGCAAGTCCAAACAATAGTACTCAGCCCAATATCATAGGGAACCAACTAAGAAGGCTCAATCGTACCCCTATCCATACTACTTGATTACCCAAGTACTAGAGAGTATATTCCTAAGTTTTGTTCTTGGTGGCACTATAGAAGTCAAGTGACCGATTGGTTGACCTATGGAGGGTTGATAGAATGAGCACGAGGCAGAGCATATTGAAGCTACGAGGAATAATTTGGTGGTATGGAATTTATGTGCTTGTAGGATCCTCACGTTCTTTAAATGTGTAAACATGAGAAGTCACTTAAGGCTTCTGCAACACGTTATCTAGATGTGACACCTTGAGACACAGGCGTTCAACATTGATGATGATATTTTAGATATCACAATGGATAATATATAATTTCAGATAGGATTTTTCTAGTGAGGTGAGTCAACTAATAATTTATGGATGAGGACAAGGAGGATCTACTAAGAGTGTGGATGGATGCATAGATTTGTATTTCCAACTAGGCACATTGAATAATAACAACTGGGTTGTTATTTCTTCCATACAAGATGTGAGCCTGAGGAAAATCATGTAAACCTTGACTAGAGTGTTGGTGTTGATGAGGTCACCTCAAACCTCCCATCCATTGTTTCATTATGAAGTCCAATGCATGACTCCCATAGTATATGACCAGTCAACTTATCTTCGAAATAAAATCAAAGAGCAATCAACCAAAGTGATATTGAGTGAGAAGAAGAACTTTGGTTATGGGAGTATCATCTATATTTTTTTATTTGAGAGACTCCATTGACTTGACATCTATGCATGATGCTAGTATTAGGATCAAGGCAACCTTGTATGGCACCATGGATAGATTTTATGCACCACTTAGGTGGAATTCATCCATTGGCAGGGTATGATAATGAATTCTTTGACTATTTTACCAACCGGATAATGGCCATCAAGGACTATCCATATGAAAGGATGGACTCTCGCTAGGACTTGGATCTTATCTCACCTCTAGGATCTCATTGGGGAGATATAGGTGAGACATAGTATCATGTGTTTTTGTTGGTTTTTGAATTTTTTTTATTTTTATTTTGGATTTCAAAGAGGCATACAATGTTATTTTTATCATGCAATAATAATATGGACAAAACATGACTTAGGTGATGTAGATACATGCCTAGTTAGACTTGACAATTTCCCTAGGAATATTCCTTGTTATCATTTTGAGGCTATAATTTCCTAGCCAATAGCTACACCAGTAGATGCATGAGTAGCCGCACCAACAAATCCATGAGCAACACATGTGCTACAAGAGGTATGTAGGAACATTGAGTATTTTACTTTTAATATCCCCAAAGATTGATCTAGTAGATGTACCAGAGGATGTTCAATAGGAAGTGGTGGGAGTGCCACTACTATGGTAGTGATTTTGTATCATTATAGTTTTGAGGACTCGTTGATGTCTCTTGGACCATGCAAGATATACTTTAGGCCTAATGAGCAAGTTTCATCATTTAACCTTAGTCCAAGTCTTCAGATTGATACATGCTTCACCAAAAACCTTAATGGTGCTAATATGCTCACTAAGAGGTAAATGATACACTTGGGATGTCATGTATGTTGTTTCAAGGTGTTTTTCTTAGTTGAATATTTATTGTGAGTTCAAGGTGTTGTTTATGGCCTTGGATGCATGAGTTTAAGGTGTTTTTCATGGCCATGGCCTATGGTTGGAGATGTTAGTGACACTAGGTGGTTTCCAATGGTTGGCATGTGTCCTAGGTCTTGCGAATACACACACATTGTTCATTATGTTGGGAACGTCATGGGGGGGGGCATAATGGGGCCCATATAGACCCCCCTTGTCTAGGATTCAAGGGGGGGATCCCCAGAACAAACATTTTGGGGGGCTCACAGGGGGTCATTTCATAAGGATGTTTTGTTAGTAAGTGATCTAAAAATGTAAAGGGTTGAATCTTTTTTAAATTGCAAGTGAAATGGTATGTGATTGAGTAATAGGATCAGGTTACAAACACATAAAGATTAATGATTTTTTTTTTTACTTAATCATGAGCACCATAAACAGTCATAAACAACCATCATAATACACACATTAACACAACAAAATGATAAATGATTTCACCCCTCTCTTGGGATACATCTCCTGGTCCAACTTCTAATGGATCTTTTTCATTAATGATCAAAGTGTCAAAATCAGTTCTTTTCAATTCTCAGAATGAGAAATGGATGGCTTCAATGGCTCCAAAACGTCCAAAAACCCTTAGTTGGGCTCTTCCTACACCTAGTTTGGCCAAAAACTGAGTTGGAATCACTCCCTGGAAGTTTCTCCCAATTCTTTGTTGTCTCTGCTCTCCAAAACGCACCCAGACTGATTGAACTTGGCTCACAGGTGTTTTTCGTGCCAAAAACCCAGCACGCCATCTTCCTACAAAAACTGGCAATTTTTCACACCGTTAGTGCATTGGTCCCTTTTCTCGACAGAGGTCCTGGGCGTATTCCCCCCATGTGGTCGGACCCTGGGTGCTTAAGTCGGGACTGTTTCCAATTTGGCTGTGGTGTTGACAAGTGTCTGATGTGTGGGTGGAGGACCGTTGGATTGACATTTAATCTCGCACTAGTGGTTGATAAGTGTCGAGCCAGATGTGTGGAGTGGTTTGAAAAAACCACACACGAATTGTTATGTGATGGTCATGTGTTAGCATAAGACCAAGGGTTGGGGTTAGCCCTGAGCCTTTTGGCACCCGAATGATCCTTTACGTAAAATTAAATATAAGGTTTAAGCACTAAAGTTAAGGAACAAAGCATGGGCGATCTGGTAGCAGGACCCATGCCAAAATGTGCCACTTGTCCCCGGAGGTCGCGGGTTCAAACCCCGCGAACATCAAACCATTTTTATGCATTGGAGGGGTTTTCACATGGAAGCCCATTTCTAGGCCATGTGGCACCATTTTATTGGTCCACCAATACTGCCACATGTCACCATCTGACAGGTCCAACTCAACTTCCAACTCATCTTCCTTGTCAACCTATGCCATGTTACCTCTGCCACGTGTCGGTACGATCACCTTCCACGTGTCCACTACAGACATGCCACATTAGTAGTATGGCCATGCCATGTCAACACCTCTACCCAGTCAACATTCCATGTCACCCTGCCATGTGTCAGTATAGACATTCCATGCCAACACTGTACGGACTATACAGATTGTACAACCAATAAAATTTTTCCTATTTGGCAAAGAGAACAGAACGTGATATCTCACTCATACAACATCCATTTGAACTTGTTCAAGTTGCACTAGGATTGTGAGGACAAGGCCTACACATGTGTTTGTTTTGAAGCAATTCCAAGCGATTTGATTTTTTAGCATATTTTGATCCCCTGGATCTCACCTCCTCATTGGGAAGCTTTTGGACCTCCAAAAGACTACTTTTAGTCAATCTAAAGATGAGGGTACATTTTCCTCACCTTTCCAACCTCAATCAACTTGGCCTTTCTTGGATTTTTTCCTTTAAGACCAACTCGAAGGTATTCCACATTCCCTTGTTTTGTAGTTCTCATCCTCCTGTCAAGGATTGTGTCTTCATGTAGTTTTGAAAGATATTCTGGCAAAAACTCATCTATGGAAGGAATATTAACATGATATCCTTGATCATAAATCAAAGGAGGCTCATACAATCTCAAATTCTCAACATTGACAACTACATACATTTGCATATAAGGAGGCAAATCCAAACAGAAGGCATTGTTACCAATCTTTTCAAGAATCTTGAAAGGTCCATATCTAATTGGTTTCAGTTTTTTACCTTCTCCTTTAAGCCTCTCTTTTCTAATGTAAAGTCAAACTTCATCGGCAAATTGGAAACTGTGATCAACATGATGCTTGTCATGTCCTGTCTTGTACTTGGCTTGGCTCTTTTCCAACTATTCTTGTACCATTTGATGCACCAATTGAATTTGTTCAATGAACTTATTTTCCCTATCAATGTCATATTGACCATCAATATAAATGTCTTTCCCAAAGATAAAATCTAAAGGATATTTTGGAAAATAAATAAAACATGCCTCAAATGGAGATGTTTGAGTTGAAGAGTGTTTATCCTGGTTGTAAGCATGTTGAATGTAATGTAGGTTCTCATCCAAAAGATTAGGATGCTTGTTGCAATAAACATGAAAAAGATGCACTATTGTTCTTGTTATCACTCAATTTGTACTTATTCCAAAGGAAGGGGTTAAGGAAGGGAAAATTGGTGTAACAGGATGTTATCCTATCATTGTCACCTCAACATGATACCTCTTTCTATTTAGGGTTGATGGCCCAGGGGAGACATCCCCAGTGACCTGGGGGTTTGATAAGCCAAAGATTAAAGTGTCTATAAAAGTATCCCCTCTCACAAGTCACACTGATTAGAAGGTCCCATGGTTTTAACCAATGAAGTAATGAAGTATTCAGATGTACTTTCCTAGAACAAAGCAACAAGAAAATATATCTTTTGCAATCACAACTTGTTGTTAGTGCTTCATAAAACCATAGACTTTATCAATAAAATAAATTGTTGATATATGACCAAGAAAACAAATTTTTATAACAACAATTTTTATAAGACAGTAGCTTCACAATAAATGCCTTAAAATGGCTTCAAAATGACCAAGAATAATTACTCATCAATACCAAAGTACTAGCATTTATCAGAAGAAAATAAGGTAGTGTAATAATCAACTTTTTAAATTTCTTTTAGGTGATTTTAGTGTTGCAATAGATGTTTGTATCTTACTGTAGTAAAAAAAAACAAATAGGTTAGTAGAATAAACTATTCTTAGGTTAGGAGTATTTAGTAGAGAGCTCAAGGTAAATGTTTTGATAGTAGTTTTTGTCAATCACTCAATAACAAGGTTTAGATCAATGATTTTTTAGGGTAAATGGAGTCCTTTTAGGCAGCGGAAAATCTTGAAGGAACAAATGATAATGAGAGAACTATACACAAGAGGGGTCAATAATTGAAGTGTTGGTATCCCAAGGCTTCAATCACCAAACCCTAGGGGAAAATGGATACTAGGAAGTAGGTAACCCTAGGCCCTAGTAGTTTTCCTCCTTCTTTAGTTCAAAGATGAAGTATATGATGGCTTAGATGAAGAAAACTGTGTTAGGGTGTTGCAATGGCAAGGCCCTTAGAAAAAGCTTCAAGAAAATCAATTTTCTAGCATAATCTAGTAGGTGAAAGTTATTAAGGCAAGGACAATAACATGTGCTTTAGCCTCCTAGGGTTTTAAGCTAGAAATTTCATAATATTAGTATAAATGCAAGATAAATATAACTATAACCATTCAATGAAGAAGAATTGCAAAAAATTTACTTACATTCACCAAGAATCATCTAGCAAATGGCCTAGTTGAACACTTCCACCAAGAAAAATGCCAAAATAGTCCAACATAAGCCTCCTTCAAGAAGTGAGCACCAAATTTCAGCTAAGTAACCCTAATTAGGGTGCACATTTCAAAACTCACACTTGTGTGAGTGAAATATTATGAAAAATAAGAGTGATTTTCCCCTTATTTATACAGTTACAATGACCAAAATTAAGTCAAAAAGGCCGACATGGCCAATTTACATGTGATGTTATGTAAACTCATGCCCCTAAATCAAGAAAAATAGGTGATTTCATGCCCCTTTAAGGCAACGTTAGGCCTCTCTAGTGAAACTTTGGCCTCCACGAGCAAACTGTTAGGCCTCCCAAGGCCTATGGATCAAACCACACGTGTGAATTGGCACATAACTTCCTCCAAAGTGTCCATCAAACGTTGGTGACATCAAGGGTCACATAGGTGACATCATGGGCCTTTCACAACCAACATCATAGTAGGAGGTAAAGAACCCCCTGGGTCCATGACTGTGAGGTTGTCTTTGGTGGAACATCCTCCTCTCTCTCTGGTGCAAGCCTCTGTCTTGTCTCTACCCCTAGCTGGGGTCTCAACATCCATCTAGTGGATTTCAACCCTATGGAGGTCCGAACTAATCATCTCCCCATGTGTACATTTTTGTTGGGTGTCGTCCTACAACAACAACAAGTATGCCCTCCATGGGCTCACAAGTCACATGGATCATTGCAATGTCAATCACATCTAATAATCGAGTTATTTAAACATGTGCATAAAAGCCCCCTTTCCCAGACAAGTGCTCAAAGACGTTATGTTATTCTACAAGCCAGGTTTGGAGAGGACGTTAGGAGGTCCTATTGGGATAATTATCATTAGACATGTGATGTTTCCAGGTGAAGACAAATCCAGGCCATGTGAGTGGATGAGGTGGTGATGGATGTTTGAGAAATGGGTGTAGTGATGATAGGGGAATCCATGGCTTACCTGTGCATGCCTATGAAGAGGGTGAGCTACACCTTGTCATGGATGAAAATGTTTCCAATCCCATTCAATGCCTTTTATTGTTTATCTTATTTATTTTTCTTTAAAGAGACTAGTTAGGGGACACTACCCTGGCGTAGTGACCAGTGGTGACAATGTTACCCACAAGCATTTCACGAAGATGAGAAGGTTGGCTCATGATGAGATGCCCTTTCTCTTGGCTATGCCACCAAGAGCCACCACAATGGCATGGTGACTAAATGAATGGTAGTGTCATATCACTACATGCCCATGGACCTAATAGGATGGCTCATGATGAGACCCCCTATCCTCCAACTAGGTCTTGATTTTATTATTTTATGGGTCCCTTTGTTTCTTGCTAAGAATCCTTTTATTTCTTTCTCGGGGATCCCTGGGCGAAGCATATGACAAGTTTTTTCTTTTGGATTTTATATTTTTCCAGCTAATTTTACCCTTTGGGCCTTTATCCCCTTATTCCCACAAGGTAGGGTACAACCCTTTGCTAGCTTGGAAAACCCAATGCCTGAACTAATGTAGGGGATGGATGAGAGGGAAAAATATGAAAGGTGATAAGTATGGTGGGAATGGTCGATGACCTTTCATGAACCCACCCATAGGAAACTCAAAACCTATGGGAACCAACTTGCTAGGGAATCCTATTATTCCCCCTATGTGTGGACAAGTGGAAAGGTATAAGGTCCAAGCACATGCCAGAAGTAAAAATAATTAAATGCACATATTGACATGTTTTTAGAATCAGAGTGACACATACCATGATACCTAGACTCATTACATCATGGAGAAAGACCCATTGGTGCTGAAGGACCAGGCCAATGGGATGGATGTTGCTGCTTCTAACAAGGTGCAGGAACTGAAGAAGAAATATGGGCCCTCCAGGGCCATGCTCAATTCAATATGGCTCTTGGTACTCCATGTCTAGGACTTGTGGGCCTTAATACATAATATCCTTAGTTATCTCTAGCCTGCTAGGGGATAACATCTGGCTCCAACCCAGGGACATGTGCTCACCATAGAGCACATGAGAACATCATCATCTCTGGAATGAACTGTGACCTACTTGATCTCAACCAAAAATTATTATTAATCATTTGGAGTGGTGATATCAGGCCCGACGCATATATGGTATATGAAAATAAACAAGCATATATACAAATGGAAATACAACTACTCTAGCATGAAATGTAGATGGTATATACAATGAATGAAAATGCCTACCTACTTACCTGTAGTTACCTGTGAATTCAAGTCTATGCCCCCTGATGGGGTTTGAAGAGATTCCCACTAACTGGTAATGGGTTCCTTGTTCCTTCCAATGCAGATAAATATTAGGCATAATTGACTGACTTTCTTCCAACTCTAAAGGGTCGAAGCCAAAATTGTGCACTTCCCTTGACATTAGTAGGCTCTCCCTTCTTTGTGTCCCACATCTAGACTATGTCTCCCTCTTTGTAATCTTTGGTCTTGAATCTAGTTGTGTTTTGTACAGCCTTGGTGTATTTTCTTGAGGGAGAAGGGTGGGGTTCTATTATGAAGACTTCTTGCTGGGATGTCTTGAACAACATATCATATTATTCTTTCTTTAACAATTTGACAGTCCCAACTTCTTTGTCCTTGTATTTTTCTAAGAGTTGTTGATACTCTTCCTTCTTTGGCCATTGTATTTTATCAAAGTATTCCTCTAAAGTGAAAGGAGAATCTAATGGCAGAAGTGTCCTCAGACACACACTTTTATTAAATAGGAAAAAAATTTACATATGAGAATTTGCAAGAATTTACACCCGAACAACTCAACACTCTTGCAATGATCTATATATAAGCTAAATGTCCTAACAAACTCTAGATATGGATCACTTATTAAATAAACAACTGTCCATTTACAATAAATATTATCTTAAAAATCTTCTAAATATACTCCTAATTTAGAGCCTAAGATACGACACCTTTCTAAAGTCATATATTTTACAACAATAATCTTTTTCTAAAATTTCTTCATTTATTAATCAAATGTTCTAGATTATTAATTTAATATCCTAAATCAATAATCATTTTATTCTAACTTATTAAACTATGATATTTGTATTTTGGATTATCTAACATTCCCCCCTATGATCCAAAGATACATTACAATACATACCAAGTTCATCCTTGAACTTAGTAAATTTTATTCTGCCAAGAGGTTTTGTGAAAATGTCGGAGATTTGATCTTCTGAAGGACAATAAATTGGTTTGATGACATCCTTTGCAATGAGTGATATGATATGATGATACTAGGTGTCCACATGCTTTGTCTTTGAATGAAAAACTAGATTCTTGGCAAGCTTAATAACTGACTGGCTGTCGATGAATAATGATGTAGCTTATGCTTGAGAAATGCCCAAGTCCTGTAAAATTCTACGTAACCAAACAATTTCACATGTTGCTTCCCATGCTGAGATGTATTCTACTTCTGTTGTAGAAGTAGCCACTATAGCTTGTTTCTTACAATTCCATGACATTGCAACTGAACCCATGTTCATTAAATAACCTAGTGTTGATGCTCGATCATCAATACTTTCGGTAAAGTCGGCATCTAAAAATCCACCAAGTACAAAATTTTTAGTCTTTTTGTAAAGAAGACCAAAATCTTTTGTTCCTTGGATATATCAAAGAACTCTTTTAGCTACATTCCAGTGGCTACCCTGTGGTTGTTGCATAAAATGTGAAAGAATATTGACTGCATAAGATAGATCTGGTCGAGTGTTTGTCAAATAAATCAAGCTGCCAATCAATTGTCTATAAATAGTACTGTCTACCATCCCCCCCCCCTTCAAATTTTGAAAGTTTCAAGTTTTGTTCCATAGGGGTAAGAGATGGTTTGCAATCCTACATGCCAAACCGATGAAGAATTTATGCTGCATACTTACTCTGAGAAATGAAAATATGACGTGGATGTTGGAATACTTCAATGCCAAGATAGTAGTGAAGTAGTTCCAAATCTATCATCTTAAAACCTGCATGTAACTCCTTTTTCACCTGTTCAATATGATCATCATTGTTTCCTGTAATGATCGAATCATCTACATACATAATAAGAATCACTAGATAAGGACCTTGTTGACGGATATACAAAGTATCATCAGATTCACTTCATTGAAATCCAACCTTTCTAAGGTATTCATCCATTTTGGTATACCAAGCTCGGGGAGTTGCTTTAACCCATATAAAGCCTTAATTAATTTACAAACTTTATGTTCCTGCCCTGCAATTTCAAAACCTGGTGGTTGTTGCATATATACATCTTCCTGTAAGTCTCCATTGAGAAAAGCAATTTTTACATCCATTTGATGAACTTTCCAACCTTTCAGAGTGGCCAATGCAAATGTTAATCGGATGGTATTCCATTTAGCTGTAGGAGCAAAAGTTTCCTCATAATCAATGCCTTCTTGTTTTGCAAAATCTTTAGCCACAAGTAGTGCTTTGTACTTGTCAATTTCGACATGTTGATTGTATTTAATTCTATAAACCCATTTTCATCCGATGGGTTTAACACCTATAAGACAATCAACAAGTTTCCAAGTGTTTTTATCAATTACTGCTTGATATTCTTCAACTATAGCATGTTGCCATTCTTTATGGTTGACTTCTTCTTTGTATGTGGAAGGTTCAGTAAAAGCATTTTCTACCAAGGCAAAATTCCCTTCATTGTTGTGTGATCCCCTTGTTCCTGTTTTATTCTACTCATCAGGCCTTACATCTTTCAAAAGTTGAACTACCCATTTTGGTAGTTGATGTTCACTGGTTTGGGGATCTGAATTACCATTATTGTAAATTGGATTAATGTAAACTGATGTTTGTCGATCAGTTGAAGATTCTGGAGGTGGAGAATCATTTTCAGATGAACTGCCACTTCTAGGAAAGTTAGATGAACTACTGGAAGACCCAGATGATGTTTTCGAAGTAACTGGACTGGATATATCATCTGCAGATGAAGGAAAATCAAGTTCATACCAATTATGTGAATTTGATTGATTTTGCACTTTTCCTTTTCTTTGATTTCCTTTAGTTTCTAATTTTTGAAGAAGAATTTCTATTTCTTCATCACTCTTACTTTTAGTTTCATCAAAAACTACATCCCTGCTCACAATAAATTTTCCATTGGACAAAATTCGATAGCCTTTCTTCTCATCAGAATACCCAATCATGGTGCATTTCAAGCTTCTTAAGTCAAGCTTAGTTCATTTTTCTTTTAGAACTAAGGCATAACATACCGATCCAAAAAATCTAAGATGTTTAACTCGAGGTTTGAAACCAAACCATGCTTCATAAGGTGTGATTCCATCCAAAGAAGCAGTTGGAGATCTGTTCCTTAAGTAGATAGCTGTATGGATTGCTTATGCCCAATATGTAGAACTTAAATTTTTAAAGCTTAACATGGATCTTGCCATTCCTAACAAAGTGCGATTCATTCGTTCTGCGACTCCATTTTGCTGAGGAGTGTAGAAATTAGTAAGATGTCTTCTTATCCCATTGTTTGTGCAATAAGTTTTGAGTTCATTAGAAGTGAATTCTCGTCCATTATCTGTCTGGAGAGTGCCTATCTTTTCCTTAACTTCGTTTTCAACAAGTTGACAAAAAATATTAAATTTTTCAAATACTTCTGACTTTTTCTTCAAGAAGTAAACCCAAGTTATTCTACTGAAATCATCAACAAAGAGTAAAAAATATTTTCAACCACCGAAAGAAGGTTCTAGGGGTCCACAAACATCACTGTGAACTAGTTGCAATCGCCAATTTGCACGCCATGAACTTGTTGAAAAACTCTCTTGACTCTATTTTCCATAAATGCATGCTTCACATTTTGAATTTTCCTTTTTGAAAGTGGGAAGTCCCTTAACCATCCCTTGTTTTTGCAGTTGAGAGAGACTTTCAAAGTTGAGATGTCCATATCTCACATGCCACAATCTGATAGGTGAGACACCTATACTAACTATTCCTGCAAAGTCTGAATGTCGTGGAATAATGGTCCCTTTCATCCTTAACAATTTTCCATCTTCATAACCTGTCATCACTGTTTTCATATTCTGTTTGACTGAATTAATCCTAACTAATCCATTTTCCATAATCACCTGATGTCCTGCTTGTCGAATCGTGACTAAAGACAACAAATTCTTTTTAAAGGTGGGTACATACCATACATTTGAAATCATTCGTTCTCCAATATTAGGTAAATAAACTTTAACTACTCCTTTTCCATAAGGAGCATGTTTGGTATTATTTGCAAGAAAGACAAAATTAAGATGACATTCTTGAAAATTCCAAAACAAATCACGTCTGAAAGTCATGTGTTGAGATGCTCCTGAATCTAAAATCCAAACATCTTCATAATCACTTTGAAAATCAGTGGAAATCTGTAATGTTGAAGATGAGGTAAACACATATTCTGAACCATCATCATTTCGATCATTTGCAAACTGTTTTGTGTTTTGATGAAACTTGGAAATTTTATCAATGGAAGTTCGAAAATCTTCTACATAATGACCAAATTTGTTACATCTTCTACAAACAATTTGACTGAAATCTCTCCCTCTACCGAAATTCTGTCCTCTGCCTCTGCTTTGACCTCTGTGTGGAGTTTTTCCTCTACCTTGACTGTTGCCTTGAAAATATCCTGTGCCTTGACTATTTCCTCTTGCGTGAAAATATCCTCTGCCTTGAAAATACCCTCTGCCTTGACTGTTTCCTCTTCCTTGAAAATAGTTTTCTCTACTTTGGCTTCGAACACGACCTTGTACAAAATTTCCTCTTCCTCTGCTGCTAGAACTGTCATTTGAAGACTTACTTGTGCTAGCTTTTGTAAAAAAAACATTTTCCCCAACCAACTTTTTCTTTCCAAAAGTTTTGTTGTGTTAAGATAATAGTTCACTTAGTTCATCAAATGTAAGCTTATCTAACTTGCCAGTTACTTGTAAAGTTTCCAAAAAATGTGTATAGGAAGAAGGCAATCCAGCGATTAAAATTGTGGTCATGAAACTATCATCTACTGCTTGAAAACCAATGTTTAGTATTTCCTACTCAATGTTCTTAAGTCTAGAAATATATTCATGTACATCACCTCCTTCAGTCAATTTCTATTGGAGCAACTTTAATTGAATATCGAATTTCTTTGATTCGGGCTGAGTATCAAATAAATCTTTAAAAACTTTCAAAGCAGACCATGCATCAGTAGTATTTTCAATGTGAACATACATCTCATCATTAACTAAAGATTTAATAAGTGCTAATGCTTTGGCATTTTTAACTTCCCATTTTGCTAATGTAGTTGCATCTGTAGGCTTATTTGGATTAGTATCTTCATTACATATATCACGCCAAATTTCATTGTAAACGAGAGTGCATTCAATGAGACGTTTCCATGTCTTGTATGATTTTGTGCCTTCAAGTTTATCAGAGTCAGAGAACAAATTAATTAACTTTGACATTGTAGTGTTGAATCTTCGCACCAAAAAATAATCAAGCAAAGAGATATCAAGATGAGAAACACACTAGACACATCACACAAAAAAACCAATCTATTGGGGCTTGGTCTTGACCCTCGTATAGTCGTTGAAATAGGAGAAAAATGACTAAGCTTGACACTTGGCTCTAGTCAAATTCCAAGTAACTTTCAAAATTTTACACTTTACAAAACTCTTGCAATTTCCCCCCCCCCCTCAAAGTAAAAAGACTTTGAGTTACAAAAAAATTGTTACTCTAAAAAAAAAAAAATCACTTGATATGCTTCTATCCTTTGATAGACCTGCAAGTAAACCTTTGCTTACAAATTCTTTTGATTGGCTGAAAGAAATAATGTTACTTCACTATTTCCTTTGAAAAAATCAAGTAACAACAATCAGAAAATTCACATGTGGAAATAAAACTATCAATAATCAAGACAAATTTGAAATGTTCTTAATTATCTATATGTTCAAAAGAACAACTAATTATTCTTCAAGCATTGCTCAACACAGCATGCATCAGATTCATAGTGACAAACAATTGTGCACTCCAACCTTTAATTAGCATACATGCGCCATTTTCTTGAGAGTGTCGGTATTGTGCAGCCTCTTAGAATTGACAAGTAGCACCTTCAGTGTTCTAGTCGACATATATTGATCCTATGTCCTTTATTTTTTTTTAAAATGTGTGCACCCTTCCATTCTTCTGATAGTGAATATTGGAGGCACATTCAATTATTCCACCTGTTGTTATCTATCTGTTGCCAATCAAAAGAATTAAACAATTATATATATATATATATA
>JZKD02S2114682.1:836916-879281 GCA_000966675.3 Picea glauca | reverse complement strand
CTAGTAGAAACCGATCTGCATATAGTCGCATATCTATAGATTGCTAGAATAGAAACCAATCTGCATACAATCGCATCGCTCACAGAGATTGATGGGAAACTTGTTGGTGTGGCTGATGCCAAGGAAGGTTTTTTCCATTAATGCATCCCTGGAATGTGTAGCTTTGCAATGTCTCCAAAGTAGATGAAAAAATAAGGAAGCACGGTTTGGATAAATATATGTCACATCGTGAGATATAGCTTGTGTCTCAAGTTTGTTGGAGACAAAGAAATGGGAAGGATACTTCAGACAAATCTATGCCGAATCACATCACTGAAGGTGGCGTGTTCGATCCACGCTCACAATTTACTGATGAAGTGCGCTGGCCTGAAACACCACTAGCCAAATTTCTCCACTATAAACAATGTCTGAGGCATCAAAGACATGAATTAAATTAAACCTTGGACAATGAATGATGTAAATGGATCCTTTGATTCCAGTTCGAATCCTCCTCTCGCCAATCTCCAACCAAACTATAAACTATAGAAAAATTCTCATCTTCTAAATCGTGCAAGTTCTTTCAAACAAAATGTTACCTGTGTTTATCTGATCCGGTAGGTCGGACCATTCAAACAAAATGTCACCTATGTTTAAATGTAAATGGATTGTTGAATTGGAATGCTTATCATAGTCTTAAGATTATAACAGTGATAATTGATATAACAGTGGATTGAAGAGGCTGTGAGCATTTAGCACAGGAATTAATTTGCCAGAAAATTATTTTCCAGGGATTAATTTGTCGATTTTCAAGATTTCCTTTTTTGCAAAATCAGTTTGTCCGAGTCCAATAATGGCAGAAGAAAAAAAAACAAAAAAAAAATTTATTTTCCCTTTTAAAAAAAGAAATTGAACAATAACTGACCAATTTACTGACAGAGTATGCACTGACGTTTTTCCTTGGCCTGTAACATTGGGATCTCTTCCTCTGATCAATTAATCTCCTCTTCAATTCAACAACATTATCAGAGCTCTGATACCACAATAATGGCAGACGTATTCTCAGACACACACTTTTATTAAATAGGAAAAGAAATTACATATGAGAATTTGCAAGAGTTTACACCCGAACAACTCAACACTCTTGCAATGAGATATATATAAGCTAAATGTCCTAACAAACTCTAGATATGGATCACTTATTAAATAAACAAGTGTCCATTTACAATAAATGTTATCTTAAAAATCTTCTAACTATACTCCTAATTTAGAGCCTAAGATATGACACCTTTCTAGAGTGATATCTTTTACAACAATAATCTATTTCTAAAATGTCTCCATTTATTAATCAAATGTTCTAGATTATTAATTTAATATCTTAAATTAATAATCATTTTATTCTAACTTATTAAACTATGATATTTGTATTTTGGATTATCTAACAGAATCATCAGGGGAAAATACAAGAATAATTTCTTTGTTTGTCTCATGTGTTTCCCTAATTCCGATATCATCCCCTTCCCATTTGACGAAACCAACTTCTCTCTTTCTAAACCTTATCAAATAGTCATCTTCTTGTGTAGAAGAATAATCATCTCAGTCTTCAGATATGTTTAGAGGCATCGTCAGGATAATCAGCCCAATTTGTATCTCTTTCTTTCTCCAGAATGATGGGGCGGGGTCCTACCAATGCACTATCCCTTATGTATGTTTCGTGCAAATGCAACACCTCGTCATTACCTAGTGAAATATTGTTCTCATGATTGCTAGGAATAGTTTGGTCACCCTTTCCCTTAGTTCATGTTATCTCACTAATATTGTCTTCTTCTGTCAATGGAAGAGTGGGCCAACCTTGAAATAAACATGGATCTACCGAGTTGTAGTCAATATGTCCCTGATCATCTATTAGGAGGGAAGTGAGAAAGGCTGTTTGCTCATTTTGCTCAAAATGACCAATTTGTAATAGTGTGGGAGTTTCTTCGAATGATAGCTAGTCATATGGGATTTTCTTTGTCAAAGAAGGGATTTTCAACATTTCACGAATCCTTTTAACCTTTTGTAAGATATAGGCCATACTAGTGCTTAGTTTGGTCCTATTATTGCTAGTTTTTGGGAAATGTTGGGGTAGATTTCCAGCATACACCTGGGGCTCTTCAAGCTTTACCCTTGAGTTCTCATTTGTTTGGCCCAAGTATTGAATCCTAGTCTTCCTCATGTCTTGATTTTCTTGGATTTGACTTTGCATGAACAAGATGAATATGGAATCTACAAAATTAGGTTTCTCATGAGTATCCTTTGGGTGATAATGTTCAAAACAAGATTCCTTGCATGACTAGGTCTTAGGATCATCTTCTTGTCTTGCAACATTTTGTAGGTTCAAAGTGTTCAAACAAATTTGTTCTCTTTGAGTATGATATTTTATTGTTTGAGGAGGTCTCATAGAAAGAGGCTCTTGGATTTGTGATAGTGACCTTTCTAACTGAGTGATTCCTTCAAATGTACTTAGATACTTAGAGGGTTCATTTTGTTTTGAAAAATTTAAGACATCTTTCATGTTTGAGAAACATGTGCTCCATTTCCTATGGAAAGTATTGTTTTCTACCTCTAGAATCTCTAGGAGGTCATGCTCTAGTCCTCCCATGCTTTCCTTATTTAGCTCCCATATGTCATCATTGTTAAAAAGATTAACCTGATGGATGGCACTGCCGAACTTAAGATTCTCTTCAATCTGACAGGGAACATCTTGAGCTTCTTCTAGGGTTGTAGGTAATCGATCCTTGAGGGTAAATTGTAAAGTTACTTCAAAGGAGTTAAGGTAATGTTGGAGAATAGCACTCTTTGGGAGAAAATTGGGCTGAAGTTTGCTAATGAGAGTGTTGAACCTATCATTGAATTCCCTAATGTCTTTGTATGTTTATTTGAAAACTTCAAGGTATTGAGAGTAAAAGGAGGCCATACTTTATTTTTTACACCATCTGTCCTTGAAATCTCTTTCAAGATCTTTAGGGGTTTTTATGCTTCCATTCAGGAGACCATTAATTCATCCTTTGGCACTCCTGGTGAGTGAGCTTGAAAAATTCCTCATGAAGGTGTTAGGGTGTTCTTCTCCCAATTGGTGAAATTCATATTCCTCATAAAACTTATTCCAATGCGTGTTTCCATAAGATCCCACTTCCCCCAAGAATTTAGGTATCCAGGAATCAACCTCTTTGGGGAGATCATGTAATCCTCCTTAGGTGTTATTTAAGTCCAAAGGGCCAAAAGGTTCTTTGTGAGACCATTTAGGAGGATATATAGGGGTAATAGGAACTATGGTAGAAGAAGAAAGTGTGTACTAACGCCCGATATGGGTCGTCATTTTTGAAGTCACTAGCTAGTTTTCTTGAAAATATCAAAAGGGATGAGGGGATCACCCTTAGTGGATTTGCCAGGTAAGATTTGTAAAATAAAGGATTTTGAGGAAAGTCTTACCGAAAAGTGTCCTCTTTGAGGAGAATTGACTTAGTGTTCCCTGACAATGACACCAACATGTTATCGCTCAATTTGTATTTATTCCAAAGGAAAGGGTTAAGGAAAGGAAAATTGGCGTAACATGAGGTTATCCTCTCACTATCACCTCAACATGATACCTCTTTCTATTTAGGTTTGATGGCCTAGAGGAGATGTCCTGAGTGACCTGGGGGTTTGATAAGGCAAAGGTTAAAGTGTCTATAAGAGTATCCCCTCTCACAAGTTACACTAATCAGAAATTCCTAGGGTTTTAACCAATGAATTAATGAAGTATTCAAATGTACCTACCCATAACAAAGTAACAAGAAAATATATCTTTTGCAAGCACAATTTGTTGTTAGTACTTCATAAAATATGGACTTTATCAATAAAAGAAATAGTTTATATATGATGAAGCAAATAGATTTTTATAACAACAATGTTTATAATACAATAGCTTCACAATAAATTCCTTAAAATGGCTTCAAAATGACCAAGAATAATTACTCATCAATACCAAAGTACTAGCATTTGTCAGAATCAAATAAGGAAGTGTATTAATAAAAATTTAAAATTTCTTGTAGGTTCTTTTAGTGCTGCAATATATGAATGTAGCTTACTTGTTATAACCCTAAATTGCACTAGACATGCATACCTGGAATTAGGCCATCTAAATTGCTATCTTTTCCAAGCCATTACTGAACAAGCTCTTCTAAAAATCATTGTTTTGAAGGTATACGTGCCCTGCTCCACTATTTCCTGCGTACACACGCCTGCTATCCCACTAAAACCTGCATATAATCACAGAATATCACAAATAATGGAAATCACATAGTATACTAGTTTTCGGGCTGTTACTTAACCGTTTGAACACCCATAGCTATTTACCCCAACCATTACTATCTCTTTTGGCCTATAAAAGAAGGGGTTGGGGTCCCATTTCAAGGAGAAGCATGAGAGCAAAGAAACTCTACCCATTTCATCATTCCCCCTTTTCCCCAATTGCAAGCCTTTGCCATTTCCCTGAAGAGAACTAAAGAGGAGAAGAAGACGTGGAAGCGGTTGGTGCATGGTGAAGAGGAGCCTAGGACCAAGTTTGAGGAGCAATGTCGGTCTCATGTTCTAAGTGACTTTTGTGATATTAATATAAAGAAGTGCTTTTTATGTCCCACCAAATGACGTCTTAAACTTATATGATTTGTTTACCTTTCTTGTTTATGATGTCTAACCCACTAATCCATATGTAGAATGCATTCTTGTATTTTCTTGTTTGTCTTTTGGTGAATTCAGGCCAGCCTTGGGAGGATATTTGCAGTCAAGAAACAACCAAGCACAAAGGGATCAACACCGAACGTGGAGTTTAAAGTATGCTTACCAGATCCCTATACTTTGTCTTTTATGTATGATTATGGGTTAATGTCGAGATAGTTGATACAAAGGAGGAGACTTTAGATGGTTAGCTCTGCCTACATTTTAAGAACCCTGGTGTAGTTCGTAGAGGGGTTTTCCCGTTATAGAAGAATTGGCGACCGTACTGGGGAAGCCTCTAGGGTCTTTGGGGATATTTCTTTTTGAGTGCTTTGAATCAGTTTGTTTACTGTTTTCTGAGTTTCTGTAAGCTTATGTGTCTTTAAGGGATGTTGGTCTTCCATAACAGTACCCCCTGCCTGTGTTGGACTATTCTTTGTCATTTTTTTGAGGAGTTACAGAGATGTACGTGGCCTATAGTGGGCCTGAACGCGTGCATACACACCCTGCCCTTAGACAACCCGCAACATACGTTGGTTGTTGAAGTGTCAGTAGCTTACCTATTGAGAATTAAAAAAAAAAAAAAAGTGGCAGTCATCCTCTTCCCTGTCAGAAGTCACACTTCTCAGGGGTTTTCTTGATCCAATCCTGGTCTCTGTTATAGCAGTTTGTAGCTTAGGTTTGACTTCAACATAACTTTTTTTTCATCAAAATATTTCTTGTGTTTTCTTTGATAGGGTTTTTAGACAAGTTTGTGAGTCTGCTTTGATCTACCTGTTGGTATTTTCAGTGACTCCCTGCGATTTGCATTTGGGCCTGAATTCATTTCTTGGTCCTGTCTTGTCGTCATTTTCCACTTTTTTTTCTTTGGAAAAGAAAATAATTCATTTTCGGATTTCTTGTTTTGAAGCATAAAACAATAAAAAAATCTTTCATTTCTTTGTTTGGTAGAGTAGTTTAGATTATTTGCTTCATTTACCAAGGAAAAATAAAGTTTTCTTAAGTTCTTTACTTGAAATCTTAGGTCATTAAGTAGCTTGTAGTCAAGTGAAATCTTGTTTTGGGTTTTTCTTTTCAAATATCTAAGAAAAGTAGTTACGAAAAGTTTGGTGAAAGAGTTTCAATTGGAAAATATTTATTTGTGAAGAAAGAAGTCCTTTTGTTTCCAGTATCATCTTATGATATTCTCTTTCGTCTCTTAAAGAACATCACTGGTTTCACTTTCGTCTCTTAAAGAACATCATTGGTTTCACTTTCGTTCCTTTTGACTTAAGACAGCCAATAAAATTAACGCTTAATTAAAAGTTATTAGACTTTCTGTTTGTAGGGTCCATCAATTTAGTCCAGGCTAGAGCCTTGATTTAGGATTGGAGAGGAAAATATTCAAGGCTACAAAACCAAACATAAGATTCTGAGCTAGGGAGTGCTTGAAAGTCTAGTAACCGTGAAAGTTATCCTGGATCCCCCTCTAACACAGGGGATAAACATAAGGTCATGTAAGGAAAGGTAGCAGAGATAACCCCTCCAAATCTAGACCAAGCGCAGTGGAGAATGCATATAGAGGACTTATCTTGGGATTCCATTGATCACATTTTCCCCGAATCTTTGTGGGTCTCGAATCTATAATTGGTCCTCAACCATCTTCCCGAACACTTTCTTTCGATACCCTTGATAGGTTTCGGGCTTGATACCCTTCTCATTGTGGTCTAGTGTTGGTTGTTGTTACTATTCTTCCAACTAGCTAGTGATCTGCTTGTCTTATCTCATAGGAACTTCTTCTAGTGTGTGTTGGTTCTTAAATGATTATATAAATCCCTAGTGTGTCATTGATCTTCTCACATAGTGGAGGATCAAGATCTTCGTCAGTTGAAAAGGATTTTGGGCTTGCTTCCTGTTGATCTCGAGCCACCCACACCACTGCTAAGATGCAAACTAGAATACCAAGGGTCTTTTGAGGCAACTGGGTTAGAGGAAACTGATCCTGACTCATCTACAAGAGGAGAGCATTTGATTCTGGAGGAACCAATCATTTCTGACCTCAGAGCGGAATCTCTTGGTCTGTATAATGCTCCAATCACTAATCTATCGGTGCCCATCATCGTACATGTTCAACCTTACGAGCGTCAAGTAGTGTCACAAGAATCAATGGAAACAAATGCTGCTACTTCTTCAGGGAATACTCATATTCCCTCTATGGCTTTCACTACAGGGGGTGTTCCACCTCCTAACCAACCATCTCCATCCCAGACCACTATGGTCTTGACTACCTCTACCTTGGGAAATGGTCCAATTCCATCTATGGCGGCGATCACTACTCCATTCACCTAGAGTGCGTCAGGACTTCCATTCTCATACGAGATGCTTGGCTTTGGAAAAAGCACTGTACTTTCCTACTCCACTCTATAGAATTTAAGTCTCAGGGCAGGGAGTGCCAAGGATCCATGGGGGGCACTTCAGCTCCCTATAATTATTTCCCTTATGGAGGGGGTCATATACCTCTTTCATCCCCTTTGCTCGGCGATGCTCATCAGCACTCCGCTAGGCTAAACGTAAACTATAGTTCATTTGGAGTAGGTAGTCAAGGAATTCCTTCTTATAGCATGCTGGTTGGTTCAACATCGTTCTCTTTTTTTTATGCATTTGGTAACAACACTTTCTCATTAACTACCACCTCGACTGGGGGAAACCTTGGTTATGGACAAAAAAATCCTATGCAGGGTACTATTCCTGCACAGGGGGCAAACTTAGGAATTCCTTCCTCATAAGGACCTTGGAATCCATGGTAGGGATCATTTCCCTCATCAGGGATGCCGACTAGGGGAAACCCCTTCCATAGCCAATGGAACCCTCGACAAGGCTCAACACCTATTCCCATCGGATTGGTAGGGGCCAAACCTTACCAAAATCCTTGGAATACGACGCAATCCCATCCATTTTCTTCCTATTATGGAAGTTAGCCGATGACATATCAACAAGCGCAGAATCCGTATGCTGGTCACAAACATGGTTATTACTAGAACCTTGGCCAACAACCTAACTTTCTCTGGCAACCTGATGCCAGCCAAAATCTAGGATCCTTTTTCCCTGGTTATAATCAAGAACCCAAACTACCATTTCTGGAAACATTGCACTTGCCAGACTTGACAAGGTTATTAAACAACCCCATCTGTCACGATCCACATTGGCCCCCTATGCCGACCAAGTTTCCTTCAGACATTCCAAAGTTTGAGGCTAATCCTAAGGAAGATCTAGGTGATCATGTGACTACCTTCCATCTATGGTGCTCGTACAACTCATTGAGATACGACTCCATCCAATTGCGTTTGTTTCAACGCACTCTCATCGGGAGTGTTGTGAAATGGTACATCAAGCTCGACCGCTCAGGATACGCTTCCTTTGGAGAATTGGAAATGGATTTCTTAAACCATTTCCAATTAACTGTGAGATACGATGCTGGCAAACTTTGAGCAGACAAAAGTGGACCATATCTTCGATCACATCCAAGAATGGAGACACCGAAAGAGTTTAATAAAATTGCCAGTCCCACCAGCATTACTGCTTGTGGTTCCTAAAGTCTTTGGTACCCCAGTTGTCTAAATACGTCGCAACGTTGGGGTTCTTTTCAAAGGAAGATACGATAATGAGAGCCCAACAGCTAGAACTGATTTACTCTCAATCTAGTTTACTTTACAAAGTTTTTCCAGATGCACCACGGTCAATACTTGACAAGACCAGACATAGGTCTGGACCACATGCCGATGGTATTGTTAGTTTAGTGCAAACGAAGCCCACTGATCAACTATCAAATCAATTGCAACAGTTGTTGATACAACAAACAACAACCAACCAGACCACTGGTTCAGCTGTTCCCCCTACCCAAAAGTCAAATGTACACAGTGTGCAATCGACAAAACCGAATTCCACCCAGTAGCCTGAAGGAAAGAAGAAAAAATGAAAGAAGGGTAAGGGCGATAAGAAACCTACTGATAATGCTAGCGAGGGAAACATTGAAAAGAAGAAGTTGAATTATCCATGTAACCTTTGCAAGGAAGACCATCTGACTCACCAATGCCCTTGTCTTGCAGAGGCCAAAAAGTTATTGGCACAACAACAACCTTCCATGTTAACGAATCCATTTCCACATGGGAAAAATTTAGCTCAAGCCTCTTCAAGCACGGAAGGGGCTGGTCAGGGACCCCCTCCATCTTCGAGTAATCCTTCGTCCATGAATGTGTACATGATGAAGGGTAGCATCGACATAATGACTAGGACACATGACTACGGAATGCCAAACACCTATGAGAAGGGTAAAGAAGCCAAAAACCCATCTCTTCCTCTCTAGATTGAGAATACATTGGGTGAAACAATGACACACATCCCAAAAGGTGCATTCAGGAAAGACTCCCATAACCCAAACTTAAGGGTCACCCAGAACTACTCTGTGGTGGAGGATTTGTCACAAACCCCTTGTGCTATGTCAGATTTATAATTCCTCTAGAGTTGCCCTTCCCAGAGAAAGGCTATGTTACCTACCTTAGGATCTGCTGAGACTTTTAATATGGGAACGATCATGCTTGGTACGACCGACTTAAAATCTCATCTTCCTTACCATGTAGTGTTTCAGATAGTAGTGGCTTATACCATGAAAATGTTTACTCTGAATATTTTTTGCACGATGGTTGATGAGGGTGCCTCGACATGCGTGATGTCTTTGGCGTGTTGGAAGGCCAATGGCCAACTTGTTTTTTCTCTATCACCTACTCTCCTTACCGCTTTCGATGGTCGTTTGTTTTGACCACATGGAATCATCCCCTCTTTTCCTATACAGTTAGGAGGGAAGACCGTGTGCATCGAAGTTGAAGTGGTCGATGCATCTCTCGACTACAATCTCTTGTTAGGAAGGAGTTGGACCTATGCTATGCAAGCAGTGGTCGCGATAGTTTTTCGGTCTTGTTGTTTCCACACAAGGGTCAGATAATGACCATTGATCAATTATCATTCTCCCATCTTGACCCTTCATCGGGGGTTTCCAGGGTATCGATGATTGATAACCCTCAGCCTAATATCGTCAATGTAGGGGTTGATTTGTGCCCACCTTTGATGGGTACTTACAATTACTCACCTCCGATCGGCAATGTCCACTACATATCAATTGTCCCCGACCAACCTAGGGATGAAATATTTCAAATCTCATCGTTTTACATGACTTACTTTAACAATCCATGGACTCTTCCTTCCCCATCCACTACAATGGAAGGGATAGGGCACCATGGCATGGCCATGCCTTTGTCCATGACAAAATTTGCATACTCTATAGTCCAACAATCTTCTGCTAACCCAAATCTGACTCCTGTACAAGAGTTAGATTCAGTTCTTGACCCTATTTGGGCTCAAGGTTCCCTCACCGATACTGATTCTTTAGACTTAGTATTTCCCTCAGACGAGGTGATTATCGAGTCAATGACTAGTCTGGATAGACCCTGGGATGATCTTCATCACAGATCTTACTTCCTCCTAGAGTTAAAAAGAATTGAAGTAGGTGAATTTACTTTGACTATGACTGGAGATAAAACTTGCCCTACCAATCCTTTGGCTACGCATGCTATTTATGTTGAAGGAAATATGGAAACAATTTTTGAAATGATAATTATTGATATCTCCAGAATTCCTGGCATTGTGGGGAATATCTTCGTCGTAGTGGAAAACTCTCCCGAGGAGATTCAAATCTACATGGATTTATTTAAATAATTCCACGACATGTTTTCCTGGTCTTACGAGGAAATGCGAGGCATAGATCTAAGAATCGTTGAACATGAAATCGTGATGTATCCTGATGTTAAGCCGGTCCAGCAGAAGCTTCGTCCAGTTAATCCTAGGAAAGCAGAAGCTATTAAGGCTGAAGTAGAGAAACTACTCCAAGATGGTTTCATCTACCCTGTCCAATTGACTCAATGGGTGTCAAATCCCTTTCTTGTCAACAAAAAACAGGGTACGATTCATGTATGTACGAACTTCCATGATTTGAACAAGGCTTATCCAAAGGATAATTTCACCACACCATTTATTGACTAGATAGTCGATGAATGCGTAGGTTGCAAGGCCTTTTATTTCATGGATGGTTTTTTGGGATACAATCAGATACAGATCAATCTCGAAGACCAACACAAAACCGCTTTCATCTGTCCATGGGGTACATTCGCTTATCGGAAAATGCCTTTTGGTCTGAAAAATGTTGGAGCTACATTTTAGTGGGCCATGTCTTTTGATTTCCATGACCTCAAACACATAGTTGAGGCTTACCTTGATGATTTAGCATCATGATCTCGCAAGAGAGATGATCATCCCACACACCTCTGACTTATCTTTGAGTGATGTCGCTACTACCGAATCCGCTTGAATCCAAACAAGTGTAGTGTTTGCGTAACATTAGGACATCTACTAGGTTTCATAGTCTCAACAATAGGGATCATGGTCGATCCTCTAAAGGTTGAGGTGATAGTTCAATTGCCTCCCTCGTGCATAGTCCCTCAACTTCAAAGTTTATAGGGAAAAGAGAAATTTTTACAGTGTTTCATCACAAACTATGCTGAGATCAAAAAGGGTTTTATGCATTTACTAAATAAGGATGTTCCTTTTCATTGGTATGAATCCGCTCAATGCTCTTTCAAATCATTGAAGTGCACCCTCACTTCTACCCCTCTGTTGCGGCCACCCAATTATAATAAATATTGTGGAGTCGACCATCGGTATGCTCTTGGTTCAGGAGGATGATTTTCTCTCAGAATATCTGATTTATCACCTGAGATGTGGTTTGGTTGGACCAGAACTCAATTATTCCCACACTAAAAAACTTGCATTGGTAGCAGTTCATGATGTCCAACGGTTCCATCATTACATCTTGTTTCGTAAGACCTTCGTCATTGCCATTGTGAATCTGTTTCAATACGTGTTCACACGACGTGTAATTGGAGGAAATATCAGTAGATGGATAGTTATCCTCCAGGAATTCAACTTGGATTTTGTCTCAGCGAAATCCAAAAAGTTGTTGGTCTTTGTGGTAATCATTTCTGAACTTCCGATTGAATCAGGTGATTTTATACCCGAGGAGTCACCTATCAAAGGAGACATATTTTTTATCACATCTTCACACCCTTGGTATGGAGATATACTAGTCTATTTGTAGAGTCTGAAGTGCCCCACCTCTACTTCTCGTGATGAGAGTTGTCGTATATGCCATTAGGCCAAGAACTATCTCATACTCGAGGATACTCTATATCGTCGAGGTGTAGATTGCATCCTTTGACAGTGTCTAACTCATGAAGAAGCAGAAATTGTGCTTAATGATTGCCACACTGGAGCATGTGGCAGCCATTTTTTTGGGTTGGAAACAACCCAAAAGATTCTACGAGTTGGTTAATTTTGGCTGACATTAATCAAATATTTTTTTGAATCGGTCAAGAAGTTCCACCCGTGTCAGATATTCTCTCGGAAGATGAGGGCACACCTCGCTCCCATGTTTCCCGTCATCATATTTGGTCCCTTCACCAAGTGGGGGATTTATTATGCTACATGCAACCCTCCTTCCACAAGGGGGCACCATTATATCATTGTAGCAGTAGACTACTTCACAAAGTGGGTCGAGGCTATGCCAACGTTTAAATATGATGGCAAGACGACAACTCTCTTTTTGTTTAACCAGATAATATCAAGGGTTGGTGTCCCGAGAGAGATTGTCACTGACCATGGCAGTCACTTTAAAAAAAAAATGATGTCTGAGTTAACATCAAAGCTTGGGTTGAGGAAAGAACATTCATCACCCTACTACCCATAAGCGAATGGTCAGGTGGAGGCTATGGATAAATCCCTTAAGACTATTTTACAGTGAATGATCAATTCGGCTAGGTCAAATTGGCATTTGATGTTGTATTTGACATTATGGGCCTACCGAACATCTATTAAGACTGCAACTAGTTTCTCACCTTTTCAACTCATTTATGGGATAGAAGTAGTCTTTCCTATAGAGTGCCAGATACTGTCTCTAAAATTGGTAGTACAGTTATTTCCAGACACTTCAGTGCTTGAAGAGCGTTTATTATATCTCGAGCAGCTCGATGAGCAGCACCGAGATGTAGCCTTAGCCAACAAGGCTAACAAACAAAAAATCAAGTGTCAGTATGATCGGTCTGTTCATCCTCGGATTTTCTTTGAAGGCGACCTTGTCCTAGTCTATGACCAAGATAAGGACCCCCTGGGGACATGCAAGTTCAAACCCATGTGGTTCGGACCTTTCATCGTGAACGAGGTTCTAAATAAGGACACTTATTGTTTGGTGGACTTTGAGGGAAATAATTTGGCAGAGCCTAGAAATGGGCTCTACCTCAAGAAGTATTACTCGTAGGTGGGTCACCTTGGGTGACTTATTATAACATATGTATAGTCTTATACCTTTTCTTTTTAGTTTTTCATCTTTTTGTTTTATGGACGTGTCATTTTTGATGTCATATTTTTCACTGTGGTAGATGTCAAGTGAATCAGAGGTGTTTGTTGGGTTTGTGTATGACGCTAGCCAGCACACTCAGAGGCTTGCTTCCGCAACTTGGGTGATTTTCACACCTCAGGGCTAGTTGTTATCTTCAGGAGGTATCTGTTTAGGTGATGCCACAAACAATGTCGCCGAATACAACGCAATATTATAGTTTTTTCGTGACTCTTTGTCGCATGGTATCTCTCACCTCTGGGTCTACTTAGACGCTCAACTTGTTGTGTCTTAGTTAAATGGGGTTTATTGCATTTACAATCCTACACTACACCGACGGTTCCTTAGGGTACATCTCTTAGAACGAAGCTTTGATTACATCACGTATATCCATGTCCCTAGGAGATTGAATCAAATCACATAGACTCTAGCTAATCATGTACTATATTGGCATGTTGCACACATGTAAGAAAAATCACACACACGCACATGTAAATACATTTTTAAAATAGATGTAATCCATAAGACTTAAAAAGATGTAAAAACACATATATATCAAAAAATATCAAAGTACATGGGTGGGCACAAGCGCCTCAAAAATATGTCCAGTAAGAGTCATGGGGCTTCTGCCCTAAAAAATATACAAAAAAGTGCTCTCAGCACATAAGTAGTGTTGAACAACTGAGAGGGGGGGTGAATCAGTTGTTCCCGTGCTTAAACAATTATGCTTCCTTTAAAATATTTACAAGGCACTCAATGATGATCGCAATAATGCAGGGAAATGAACAATGGCACATTCAACTTCAGTCACATATATGAGAAACACAGAGACATATATTTCCCAAGGAAACCCATACAGGGTAAAAACCTCTTCTTCTTTATATGATAAGTATTATTTACATTTTCTACATTATCATACATTTGAGCACCAACTCATTGTGAGGCTACAACCTCTGTTATGCACGTTGTAACTTGTTGAGAGCACCAACTCTCTATTTTTCTCTAGCGCCCACTAGAAAGAAGCACCAACTCCCTGTGTTCAAGCCCCCACTTGAACCTCTAAGGACACCAGTCCTCCCTATCACCTCCCAACCTCTCTGGATTATAAATATGAAATATTGAATCCTATTACATTGATATAGTGTTCAATAATAGCTTACCAGTCTCATCACTGTTCTGCAAGATTTTTCTACTTAGACTTCCTCACCGTCTTCCAGCATGCATCCGCTACCCATTCTATTCTTCTTCTTTTATTCTCTGTGCGCCATGCCCATTTGCTGCATAGTTCTTCTTCTATTCTTTTCAGTTGTTTCCCTCTGATCCTTCTTCATGCATGAATCACCTTCAACAACATCCACAACAATCCCAGCAACAAAAACAACCACATCTTTTCTCTCCACTATGTATTTATAGATTTTGTGCACCTTGTGCATGCAATGCGCGCAATCCCTCTGCATACTCACAGTGCATCGATATCCTCCATAACTCGAGTGCTATGTTTGATCATCATCATGACTCCTCAAATTCTCTAGCCATTTTTCCACTCGTTCAGCATCACTGTATGTCATGCTGAGATTCCTCAACCTCTCTGGTAGTTAAGACTCTTTGTCTTCTCTGTGGCAGTTGAGCCCACCTTCTTTGTTCTAGTTACAAGCTTCCATACTCATCCAGCTGTCAATCGTATCCATGAGCATCTTCATCCCTCTTGAATATTCCCAGAGACTCTTCATCTCCTCTATCAATCACCCCGAAGTGTCTTCGATTCCTCTGGCAGAAACCATCAGTGGTTTCTGGAAGTTACACTGTGACATGTAACAATAGCCCTCTGATTATGCTTAGGTTCACCTGCGTTGTTGGATTAACTCTAATGGGTTCTTGTCTTATTTACCCATTTCACACTTTCACAATTCGTAGATTCTATGATGAGACATCTTGAGTCTCCATGTCACGAGTTCTGAAACTCCAAAACGGAGCTTTTCTGCGCTAGCTCCTTCCTTTATATGACCATGGCTATGACCAAGCTCTTATTCAAAAAGTGTTTTTTGCGAATTCACATTTTGTGAGTCTAGAGATGAGGCATCTCAACTCTCCAAGTCACAATCCCTAAAATGGAGCTTATCTGAACTAACTCCTTCCCTTCTCGTGACCACCGGCGGTGACCATAAGCTGTGTCAAAAAGGCACTTTATATTTCGCAAGTTTATAAACGTCATTGAGTCTGATCGATGGTTGAAATCTCCATAGATCTGACGGTCCAGATCTTATTGTGATCTCTCATCTCGCGAGTTCAGTGGTTATGTTTCTTGCCTCTCCAAGTCGTGATAGGCAAAGATCCAAGATGGAGCCGAATCAATGGTTCAGATCACACCTTGATCTGATGGCTGCGATTAAATCATGATTTCGCATCTCGCGAGTTTGATAGTTATGTTTCTTTCCTCTCCATGTCGCGAGTCACAAAACTCTGAGATGAAGTTGGATCAATGGTATAGAACAAAACTTTGATCTAATGGCTGCGATTAAATCGTGATTTCGCATCTTGCGAGTTTGATAGTTATGTTTCTTGCCTCTCCATGTCGCGAGTCCCGAAACTCCGAGATGAAGCTGGATCAATGGTCCATAACAAAACTTTGATTTGACAGCTGCGATTAAATCGTGATTTCTCATCTCGCAAGTTTGATAGTTATGTTTCTTGCCTCTCCATGTCATGAGTTGCAAAACTCCAAGATGAAGTTGGATCAACGGTCCAGAACAAAATTTTGATCTGACGACTGCGATTAAATCGTGATTTCGCAAGTTGCGATTTTGATAGTTATGTTTCTTTCCTCTCCATGTTGCGAGTTGAAAAAATCCGAAATGGAGTCTTGGATCAACAATCCCAATCAACACTTGATCTAACAGTCATCGGGAATTGTCAATGGGATCCAACGATCAGAAATGATGTTTCTCCTCCCGAGCTTACTTTGTTCTTCTTACTCTGATCTTTCCATCGCTTCTGAGCTTAATCGAATCTTCTCTGCAACATCTTCTCATAATTCCCACCTTCATTGTTGTACTTTCCATCAATGACAAGCATTCAATGTCTATTAAATATTTTCCAACAAGTAGGCTAGCCTAGCTAAGGGCGGGGCCTGTTGGCCCTACCGTAGTGAACAACAATGTTCGCCAAACGCTGGAAGAGCTGGACCTAGGTCCATGGCACCCCAACTACATGAGGTTGAATCGACGATGGGAGATCCTCGATCTCTTCCATAGGAACTGTACGAGTGAGCGTGGTAAGATTATGCTCTACCCATCTCAATACTCTGTCAACCTCTCCAATAGGAGCCCCCCCTGTTGTTGTTGTTGGTCTGACGGCTCTAGTTGGTCCTGCCTCTGGTTGAGGATTCCACCTAGTCCTCAAGAAATCTATTGGGCACACTAGTCCCACATCTGCACATAACAAATACATAGTTGTCAGATACATTGGTACACATAAAAATGATATATATAAAAAGACATAGAAATTAAATAACTTTAAAAAGAAAACTCACCCATCTCTCCTCTCTCTGCTCCAGAAGGTAAAGGCATGTCAAGATCCCTAGAAAAATTGATCCTGGCATTGGGGTAGTTCTCTATTGCTGGAATCTGTCATGCCCACTAGTCAAAGAACTTCTCATCAAAGGCCTCGATCGTATTCCCTCCCCCCTGTCGCAGCAACAACACCGCCCACCTGCATAGCATTAGGAAAGAGGCCTCATGCCCTCATATAGTCTCTCGAGGACTAAGACTGGGTACCCTCTCGAAGAAAAAGGAACAGAAAAAGGTCCCAAACCCAAAGTTACGGTGCTATTGGATCCGACACTCTGTTAGTTGTCTCTTCATGAAATCCAACATGGTGGTACTCCAGTAAAAAATCCGTTCATTTAAGCACTCTACCACACAATGCATGTGTGCTTGGGAATCCTGATGTAAAGTTGCAGATCCAGTGATCCACCCAATGAGTAGAACTATCACTTTGAGTGATAGGTTTCTTATCTAATTTATAGGTACATGAGAATACACCTTCTCAGTACCCGCCTCGCAATGGAGCCCAATCAACTCCTCAATGTTGTGAGGCCTGGGGGGAAAATTACGCAAGTTACTAGGTCCCTTCTTCTCGAGAGCCCAGTCAGGAAGTAAATATCTTCAGTCATTGGAGTCAACGATTTCCCATCAAGCATGAATGCCTCAGTGTCAGGATGCCAATAATCTATCAATGCATTTAGCAACCTGGGTTGTTCCCTCATAAACGAAAACTAGAAGAACTTTAACAACCCACATTGTGACAAAATAGCAAGAGAAATAGGGCCTTTGGAGAGCAAAAAATCAATATACTCATGCTCCCTCTCTCTCCAATGCACATACATCCTGCAAAAATAAATCAATGGAGAGTTAAATCTTGCATTTTCAATTTTTCTCACTTATTGAAGGGTGTACGAGGGCTGTCTTGGGGACAATTGCGTGTACACATGGGTTGTGCTTGGAAAACCCATGTACATGCAAGGCCAACCTCTTTAAAGTACAGTACCCACCTAGAAAACAAAAACAAATGAAAAATTGAAGAATTTGAATGCAAGAGAGGTTAGTATGTACTTACTTGGTCCAAATGGAAGTTTGTTTCATCAACTAAAGCTCTCGGAATCAACTCTTTTAGCAAAGGGGTGTTTTTTGACTTTTGGTCAATTCTCAAGTTACAATGGTGATAATGAGATGCCAACATTCTATTTATAGACTTTTTGGCCCCTTTTTGTCAATTTTTTTGGACCCTTTTGTCATTTTTTCTAGATTGAAAATCGTTTACTATGGTTCTGGAGTTTCTCAGTGGATGTTTTGAAAAATGTTACTTTGGGTGTTTGGGAATTTTTTTTGAGAGTTGGGTCATGAGTGAAGGTCTTTTGGTAAAAAGTTGTTTTTCCAACTTTGTGCATGTAGGATAGGATTCCACCTCCACTTGTTGCACCTCGTCTTTTTTGCTTTTCCATAGGATCAATCTCACCGAGTTATGACATAGAACCATCACTCCTGCTCTAGAAGTGTTGTAATTTAATGGTAGAGCCTACTTTCACATGTATTCCCTAGGTAGATCCTGGTTGCATTTTGGTGTCCATGCTGTCGCCAATGACTATAGGCTTGAGAGTCCTTATTAATTTTTCCTAACTACAAGTTTGAGCCTCATTTGCATGATTCATTATCACTCTTGACCTCACCCTCGAGACTCCCAAAACACAACGATTCTTCTTTTAAGCCCTTTTTAGACCCTCTAAATATGAAAATATTGTCAAGCGATCTTGTTTCCCTTAACACTCGCTAAACTGAAATTTGAAGGCACATTTGTCCGACGGTAGTTTACCCCTTTTCCAGTCTGGATGGTCATTTGTATGAACAAAGGTATACTCCAGTAGCCTCGGTTCTCTAGAAGAGTATTATCAAGTATAGATTTACCCCTTTTTTAGGCCTAAGGGACTAAATTTGTGGAAAAGGAATCCCCATAGAGTCCATAGTTAAGCTCTTTTCAGACTCCATAAAATTGAAAAGATCGCCGAGTGACCTTGTTTCTTCACACTCATTAAATTGGTCAAGAAGAACATCCCTGACGGAGTCCATAGTTAATCCTTTTTCAGACTCCTTAAAAATGAAAAAATTGTCAAGTGATCTTGTCTTTGTCACACTCATTAAAATGGTTTTGAATATAAGTCTTTTCGGTGCTAGTTTATCCCCTTTTCGAACCGACTAGACTACCTTCGAAAAAGGTATCCCAGTGGAGTCTCCTTTTATTCTTTTTCAGACTCTCTAAAGATGAAAAACTGTTGATCTTACCTTCTCTGGGCTCGTTAAAATTACATTGAAGGATGTTATCATTTTGTCTTATTAATCACATTTGCATTTCCACATCTTTTGCCTAATACCAGCTCCATGTTGCTCTCAACTGAACCATTTGAAGCATGCCTTATACGCAAACCTTGTATCACTTTGCCTCTGCATCTTGACACCTTGACCCATGGAGGATTTTTTCGAGTGTCTCTTTCCTGCATATGTCCCCTTGCTCAAAGCATCGGTGTGTTCCTTTCACTTGGAAACTAGTATGTCTATGACACTCGTTCCTCCTTTGTAACATAGCATTCTTTTATTCTTTTTCAAGATTTCCAAAATTATTGAAAAAGACAAACAAAAAAAAAATCAAATATACCCCAAAAAGAGGAAGGGAAAAGTATTTTCTTTTTGTTGACAGCACAATGAGTCGCCCTTGGAAAAATCACATCCTTTCGTTTGTTCGCCAAGCTTTAGGATTCAATATGACCTTAGAAATTTATTCTCGCTACATAAAGTTGTGTCTTCCTCCATTTGGTTATCCTTCCAAATATATGAAGAGTTTGTGTTTCCTCCTGCATCGTGAACTTATGTCAATACCATGCTGCCCGAGTCTCATCATTTGTTGTGCTATCATCCAAGGGAATTCTTACTAAAATTGAGTCGGACCTTCTGCAATTTGTCTCTTGTCCTCATGCCCGACCACCCCAAAAGACCAATCAAGTCCTTGCTCAAAATCAATAAAGTTCTCTACACTGGTCACCAATATCCTCTTGTCTGTTCCCGATGAGCCATCGAAGACCTCTGGGTGATGATTTTGTACACTGATATTACACTCCTACCCAAGTTTTGAAGATTTTGAAGTTGTTTCGCGAGCTATGAAGACCTCATCTCCAGCCACCAGGCATCATTGGCTTCTTGAAGATGGATACCATTCATGTATATATTTTTATTTTGAGATGTAGATCTAATGTGTATTACTCGTGGCTGAACTTTATATAGTTATATGACATGGATCTGGAGTGTATATGATTGGAAACCATGATTTTATTTAATCCTGAGCATGGGTATGCTTGCCTCAGTGAGACAAATTGTTATTTTTTGCAGATGGCACCTCCCAAACTCTGGTCCTTGGGCTCACTTGCTTCATACATTAGTGGATATTAGTAATGTATTTTTTCCATTAGATGCTCCTCTGACCTCACACATTAGATGGCATCTATTATAACCCTAAATTGCACTAGACATGCATACATGGCATCATGCCATCTAACTTGTTATCTTTTCCAAGAGATCACTGAACATACTCTTCTAAAAATCATTGTTTTGAAGGTATATGCGCCCTGCACCACTATTGCCTATGTACACATGCCTGTTGTCCCACTACAACCCGCGTGCACTTACAAAATATCACAAAAAATGGAAGTCTTATAGGATACTGGTTTTTGGTCCATTACTTAATCGTTTGACTGCCCATTACTATCTCTTTTGGCCTATAAAATAAGAGGTTGGGGTCCCATTTCAAGGAGAAGCACGAGAGAAAAGAAACTCTGCCCATTTCATCATTCCCCCTTTTCCCCAATTGCAATCCTTTTCTATTTCCCTGAAGAGAATTGAAGAGGAGAAGAAGACGTGGAAGCAGTTGGTGCATGGTGAAGAGGAGCCTAGGACCAAGTTCGAGGAGCAGTGTCAGTCTCATGTTGTAAGTGACTTTTGTTAGATTAATATAAAGAATTATTTTTTCCCTCCCACCAAATGACGTCTTAAACTTATATGATTTGTTTACATTTCTTGTTTATGATGTCTAACCCACTAATCCATATGTAGAATGCATGCTTGTAGTTTCTTGTTTGTCTTTTGGTGAATATAGGTCATCCTTGGGAGGAGATTTACAGTCAAAAAACAACCAAGAGAAAAGGGATCGATACTGAATGCGGAGTTTAAGGTATGCCTACCGGACCCTATACTTTATATTTTATGTATGATTATGGGGTAATGTCGGGATAGTTGATAAAAAGTAGGATACTTTAGACGGTTAGCTCTGCCTACATTTTAAGAACCCTGGTGTAGTCCATAGAGGGGTTTCCTGCTATAGCATTACTTTAGTAAAAAAAACAAATAGGTTAGTATATTAGACTATTCTAAGGTTAGGAGTAGAGATCTCAAGGTAAAGGTTTAGATAGTAGTTTTTGTCAATCACTCAATATCAAGGCTTAGATTAGTGATTTTTTAGGGTAAATGGAGTCCTTTTAGGCAATGAAAAATCTTGAAGGAACAAATGATAATGAGAGAACTAGAGACAAGAGGGCTCAATAATTGAAGTGTTGGTAGCCCAAGGCTTCAATCACCAAACCCTAGGGGGAAAATGGCTACTAGGAAGTAGGTAACCCTAGGCCCTAGTAGTTTTCCTCCTTCTTTAGTTCAAAAATGAAGTAGATGATGGCTTAGATGAAGAAAATTGTGCTAGTGTGTTGCAATGGCAAGGCCCTTAGTAAAAGATTCAAGAAAATCGATTGTCTAGCATAATTTAGTAGGTGAAAGTTATTAAAGCAAGGACAATAACATGTGCTTTAGCCTCCTAGGGTTTTAAGCTAGAAATTTAATAATATTAGTATAAATTAAATATAACTATAACTATAACCATTCAATGAATAAGAATTGCAAAAACTTTACTTACATTCACCAAGAATCATCTAGCAAATAGCCTAGTTGAACACTTCCACCAAGAAAAATGCCAAAATAGTCCAAAATAAGCCTCCTTCAAGAAGTTCACACCAAAATTCAGCCAAGTAACCCTAATTAGTGCACAAATTTCAGACCTCACACTTGTGTGAGTGAAATGTTATGAAAAATAAGAGTGTTTTTTCCCTTATTTATAGAATTACAATGACCAGGATTAAGTAAAAAAGACTGACATGGCCAGTTTACATGTAATATCCAATTTTTACATAAAAATGACCATTTAAAACCTAAATCAAGGAGAATAGGTGACTGCATGCCCCTTTAGGGTGACATAAGGCCTCTCTAGTGAAACATTGGCCTCCAGGAGAAAAATGTTAGGCCTTTGGATCAAACCACACATGCCACTTGGCACATAAGTGCCTCCAAAGTGTCCATCAAATGCTAGTGACATCAAGGGTCACAAAGGTGACATCATGGGCCTTTCAAGACCAACATCATAGTGGGAGGGAAATACCCCCGTAGGTCCAATCCTATAGGATGTATATGGTGGAACGTCCTCCTTTCTCTCTGGTGCAAGCCTCTGTTCTATCTTTTCCCCTAGCTGAGGTCTGAACTAATCATCTCCCCATCTGTACCTATCCATTGGGTGTGGTCCTGCAACAACAAAAAGTATGCTTCCCATGGGCTCATAAGTGACAGATATCATAACAATGTCAATCACATATAATAATCAAGTTATTTAAACATGTGCACAAAACCCCCCTTTCCCAGATAAGTGCTCAAAGACGTTATGCTATTCTACAAGATAGGTTTGGAGAGGATGTCAGGAGTTCCTATTGGGATAATTCTCATTAGACGTGGGATGTTTCCAGGTGAAGAAAAATACAGGCCATGTAAGTGGATGAGGTGATGAGGGATGTTTGAGAAATGGGTGTAGTGATGACAGGGGAATGCATGGCTTACCTGTGGGTGCCTCTGAAGAGGGTGAGCTACACCTTGTCATGGATGCAAATGTTTCCAATCCCATTCAATTCCTTTTATATTTTATATTATTTTTTCTTTCTTTCAAGAGACTAGTTAGGGGACACTGCCCTAACGTGGTCACTGGTGGTGATAATGTTACCTACAATCATTTCATGGAGATGAGAAGGTTGTCTCATGGTGAGACCTTATTTATCTTGGTTATGCCACCAAGATCCACTACCCTGGTGTGGTGACCAGATGAATGGTAGTGTCATACCACTACATGACCATGGACCTAATAGGCTGGCTCATGATGAGACCCCCTATCCTCCAACTAGGTCTTGATTTTATTATTTTATGGGTCCCTTTGTTTCTTACTGAGAAGCCTTTTATTTCTTTCTTTGGGATCTATGGGTGAAGCTTCTGATGGTTTTGTTCTTTTGGATTTTATCTTTTTCCAGCTACTTTTACCCTTTGGGCCTTTATCCCCTTCTTACCATAAGGTAAGGTACAACCCTTTGCTATCTTGGAAAACCCAATGCCTAAACCAATGTAGGGGATGGATGAGAGGGAAAAAGATGAAAAGCAATAAGTATGATGGGAATGAACAATGACCTTTCATGAATCCACCCAGTGGAAGCTCAAAACCTGTGGGAACTAACTTGCTAGGGCATTATGTCATTCCCCCCAGGTGTGGACAAGTGGAAAGGAATAAGTTCCAAGCACACGTCAGAAGTAAAAAGAATCAAATGCACATATTCAAATGTTTTGAGAATCAGTGTGACACATACCATGATACCCGGACTCATTACCTCATGGAGAAATACCCATTGTTGTTGAAGGACCAAGCCGATGGGATGGATGTTTCTACCGCTGACAAGGTGGAGGTGCTGAAGAAGAAATATGGGCCCTCCAAGTCTAGGCTCAAGTCAATATTTCTCTCGGTACTCCATGTATAGGACTTGTGGGCCTCAAGACATAATCTCCTTAGTTATCCCTAGGCTAGGGGATAACATTTCTATTAACCACTTTTGTTTGACCATCGATTTGTGGATGACAATTTGTGCTCTTTTTTAGCTTGGTTTCCATGAGTGCCCATAAAATTTACCAAAATTTCCCAATAAATCGAGAATATCGATCAAAAGTGTTGGCTTACTTGACTACTCTTCCCTACTTCCTGCGTTGTTGACCCAGGGTTCATATATTTAAAGGTACCAACAAAACCTATCATCCCTTCTAGTAAACCAGAAGGCAATACAGTGCACATAATGCATTGCTCAGTCTCACCCGAGATAGATTTAAATGGGTGGTTGTAAGACTCAAGTGTTTATAGCCTAGGATTGAGTATGAGATAAGGGATCTCTATTCTGAGCCATTTATTCTAACTTGTGCTACAAACTACTGCTATTCTCTTTTATATTTTGACCTCCATGGTATCTTTTCATTATATCCCAACAAAAATTAACCAAGCAATATAATAACTCATTCATTCATTACAAACATCGTTTAACTAATAAAAGTATGACAAAGATATGTATGCATTCATCACATTACACAGGTATTACCGTGGTTCACCCCTCCTAGGCTACGTCCACAAACATTTGTCTCTTGTCTCTCTTATTATGGTAGTTCTGCGATTCTCACACTGCGCGCTTTCAACTTTCCTCCATTGGGTAAGATCTATATGAGGTGAACTAGATCACACCAGGCTCCACGACCTGCGATCGAATCCTCAAGATCTACCTTCTCTCCTCTGTTCTAGTTCCTCCACTTTACAAAAGTAGTTTATTACATATCATATCAACCTCTACAAAAGTAGCGAACCTAACCTCTCTATGATACTTGCGTATCTATATTTATATCTATCAAGCTCTTCAACCATTTACACAAAAACGTACAAAAACCCTAACCCTATTGTCGTTAGGTCTTCCTTTAGTGCATGTGTTCTTTGCTTCCTTCGAGTTGTCTCCTCCTTATTACATGAACAAGTGTTGTGCTTCTTACTAGTTGTCACTTTCCTCTTGCATGCTTTCTTTCCCATGATTTATCTTCTAGCTGTCATTCTTCTTTGTGCACGTTTTCTTTCCCACTTTGGCTTCCTGCCAACAAAAAGTAAATGGATTTAGGAAACCCAAAATGTACCCAAACATGTTGAAAGAACATTTGTGTTTTTTTCTCATCTGCAACCTGCTTCTTACAAGGCATCAAAAATACACATTAATAGATATGGAAATGTTCGTAGACCTATCAATAGAAATTATAATCCATTTGACCCATTAATGGATCAAAATATTGTATGTTATAAGTGTAATAATCTTGGTTGCAAAGCACGAGATTGCAGAGACATGAAGGAAGATAATCATATGTCAAACATCCCTATACCAACTACAACATGGAAAAGGAAAGAAATTCCACACAATGAAAACTGTCGAATAGCATTGGTCACTAAAGAATGAAAAGAAGAATATGAATGGTTCATAGACAGTGGGTGCTCATCTCATATGACCATAGATCAAAGAAAATTTGTTAGTTTGAAGAAAAAGAGTGGAAATGTTGCATTTGGACATGACTCATCTACCAAAATGCTTGGAAAAGGAACTATAAAGCTTGGAAGTGAAAATGTAAAAGTAGAAAAAGTCCCATCGGTTGAATATCTGAACCATAATCTCCTCAGTGTCAAAAAAATATGTGATCAAGGATACACTCTTATGTTTGACTCCCAAAAATGTAAAATCAGAGAAAATAACTCAGGAATATTGGTTGCAACTACAACAAGAAGACTGAACAACATATACATCCTAGACATGAAGAATACAGAGAAGAAAGAAGCCACACAAAAGGATTAAAATGAAGAAAAGGTCCCAAAGACCAAAAATAAGGATGAAGTATTATTGAGTGCCACATGTTTAGGGGGAGCAACCCTAAAGAATATGGTCACCTTATGCCATTGAGCTCAGGGGGAGAAACCCCACCCTTTTCCATTGATGTCAAAGGGGGATATAAATTGGGATCATTATGACAGGGGGAGCATGAGTGTTGCCATCAATGACAAAGGGGGAGATTGTTGGAAGATTGGTTGTTGTATTGATGTCAAACCTAGTTATTGGTTTTGGACCACAAGATTGATGACGGTATTTGGACATGAAGGATAGTGCACATGAATATACAACACCCATGTATGGATAGTACACATCATGTTGTTTCCAGTGGTAGGTGGCACATCATGTGGATCCTCATGGTTGAGGAGAAATGATTTTTTGAAGATGTCAAAGTGAATTGAAGAAGGAAGTGCAGGTCATCTCTAAAGATAATTAAAGAAAATAATCACAAAATAATAAAGTGTCAAGTTGGCCCTAATGTTAAAATGAAGTGACATAAAGTGTATAAATTCATCTCATTAAACATTCATTTTTTAACACACACAAGTTTGTTAATGGAAAAGGAGATATAAGTTGAATTTCAGAGGAAATATGAAGTAAAGAAGGTTGGATTTCAAGGGAGGATGAAGTATTTTGGTGATGTGTTCTAAGTATCAACACATTTTTCACATGTCCTCTATCTCTCGTATCTCTCAAAGAACAAGAGGGTTGTCACATGAGAATATTCCTATATCTAAAATAGGAAGGAGAAAGGTTTTCATACAAAGCCAACAAACTTCTCTTCATCAGACTTTATCTGATTCAGCTAGTTCCAATCTACCTGCAATTTCCTTCACTTTAAATATGACATCTTCTAGTGGTGGTATTGGTACCAGAGGTTCCTCTTCTTCACATTCTTCATCTTCATCTGTAATCAGAAGTATTTATAGCCATCAGATTCGAATTCAATTTACAACTATTCTGAAAAAAAGTCATTAAAAGGTATGGATTATTTCAATTCAAAGAAGATGGTACCACCACCCTATGGCACATATATTATCCATTGAATATTACACCAACCTCCCAACCCATTCCAAATTTTAAGGATCCTTTTCCTAAGTTTTCGAGAAATGGCACTATTTCTACAAAGGAACACTTAGTAGCCTTTTCTAATGTGTTCCATAATATATGGCCAAATGACAATGATACTTTCATGCACTTATTTGTCACCTCTCTTGAAGGGAACGTTGTTGTAAATGTTTTCAACTTACCCCCTAATATATTTTCTACATGAGGAGAATTGGTCTACTGGTTTAAATATACATATAGATAACCTAAAATCCTAGCTGATCAACTAAGGGAATATAATAATATTACTTATAACAACAGTGAAAGTATTAAATTGTTCAATCTTCATTTCACTAAGTTGTATTGTTAAGACATAAATAGTGTCACATTACCCATTAATTGGGGCATATTGCACTAGTATTTTTATTTTATTTATGTCGACTTAGGTCCATTATTTGTAATTGTACCTCCTAGTCTCCTATATATACCAAGGATACCTTTTCATTTGGAATCATGTTGTATTTGTGAATTCATATGATGTATAAGGACATTCCCCCCTTGAAGAGGCTTATTATCTGAATTTCTCTCTTTTTCAAGGTGTTGAGTATTTATTCTAAAGTTTTTATGATATTTTTATATTTGGTTCCTAACATTTGGTATTAGAGCTCAAGGTCTTGGGGTTTCACTGCTGCATCTGAGACACCTTGGAATTTTCTCTATAAATCATTTTTTGGGACATTTCAGAAGGAACTCCTTGAGGGATATTTAGTAGATGGATCAAAGTACTTGTGGTTAAAATATCATCTTCTAGGGATTTATATTTTCAAAGATATATCTCATGGAATATCGAGTTCCTGAATGATGCAGAATTCAACCATCACAAAAATTTTGCTATAATTGTTTTTCTATGATTCTTCAAATAGTAAAAATAGGATGATATTCACAAGAATTATCAAGGTATATTTGGTAAAAATTTCCTCTTTTGGTTCATCCTAAGTTTGGATATACACCTTGTGTAAGATAGGGTAGCTGACTAGTCCTCTTAACTAGTCTCAAATAGGTGTTCTAGATAGAACAATGATATATTCTTCATTGAGTATCCAAATTAAGTGATATTTGGAAATTGGACAGTCTATAGTATTTATGGTACAAGTTTCAGAAAAATGTATCACATATTGTGCGCTTGGCACGCTTTACAAGTACGCTCTCCTAGAAAGTCCAAAAATTGGCAAGGCATGGGGAAGTCACCATAACTTCCATTTGGCACATCCAATTTTGATCAGACCTATGGAATTGCAGAGAGGACATATTAGAGAACTAAGTAACGAAATTTCAAACCTAGAAGGTATGAAATTGAAAAGATACAATAGAAAAAAGGTCGGCTAGTAGAATAGTCTCCAAATCGGGGTTTAAAAGGTGTGTTGTTTTTTGGAAATTTGCACATATTTTGACTAGAATATCCAGTTGGGGTGATTCAAAAAGTTGAATAAAGTGGGATAAAAGGAGTGTCGGATAAATTTGAGAAACAATTAGGTCTTTTTTTAGGTACATATTTGTTTTGACATCTCTAAACGTAGGATCTATCATTACTGGTTAGCACTACAACCCGGGGACAATGTGGTTCTTCCACATACATAGAGTATATTAGAAGGCCCCTTTTGAATGGTTGTGCATTAAAAAACACTACTACGATTTTGATCTCCAACATACCTAGCATATATTAGGATACCCCTTATAATCCTAAGACTTACCAAGTAAACCTTTTGGCTATCTTGTTTCTATAGTACACCGAGAACAACACTCAGGGAGATCACTCTCTAGAATCTGGGTAGTCGGATAATACAAATAAGGGTATGGTCAATCCTCCTTAGTTATTACCCTAAGCTATTGGGTCGAGTACTATTTTTGGACCTCGCATGTATATCAGATAGATATAGCACCTGACACTCCCTTGTCTGTGAGGACCTCTACCTAATCCAATTATGAATTCCTAACTTGCAGTGATACTTGGTCAACATTCCACCAAAAAAGGGAAATTCTACACCAAATAATCCTTCAGAAAACTCTACTTGGACTCTTTATGAAGGTTAAGAAATGCGCAGGGACATGAATGATTTACAAAAGAAGGCAATAACAAAAGATGAACTACAAGGGATGATGGATTCAACTTAAGCTAAGATGGAAGCAATAATGGATACTAAGATGGATGGTTTAAAGGGGGAGATCATGGAAGGATTGAAAAAATTTCTAATAGAGAGGCCACCTGAAAGTGAAAATGTATCCCATGAAATTCATGATGAGGAAAAAAGGAAGATGAATCAAGACTATAGAAACTCCAACTTTGGGTTGAAGACCAATCACCTTCCTAAGAAGGATATGAGGAAGTTTGATGGAAAGGATACAATCATATGGATACTCCAGATCGAGCATTTCTTTGATCTACATGATGTGTTGCACACACAAAAGGTACAAATTGCATCTTTATATTTATAGCCCAATCAATTTGTGTGGTATCGATAGCTTTGTTCTCACAAATCACTTGTCACATGGAAAATTTCCATAGAAGAAATGATAGCACACTATGAGGATACAAGGAGCAATAACTACTTCATCCAATTGATAAATATCAAGGAAAAGGGTTCAGTTGTAGAGCACACTGATAACTTCCAAATATTGAATATAAAGGTAATGGATATTATAGATGAGCATCTAATTGATGTATTCATAGAAACTTTAAAGGATAACAGTCAACACGAGATTCCCCTTTGGGAACCCAAATCATTGGAGAATGCGTTCAGGGTGGAAATAAATGTTGAAAGTAAAAACATGGCTATGGATACTAGAAGGACCACTCCTAACATCTATCAAGAGAATAATGTTCCTTCTTCTAAACGACCTTAACCTACAAGGTTAACACCTCAAAAATTGGAGGAAAGAAAATAAATAGGTTTATGATTTAATTGTGACAACAAGTATAGTAAGGGACATAAGTGTGGTGAGAAGAAATTATTCTACATAGATTGTGAAGAGGAATAAAAACAAGAACAAGAACCATCTCAAGATGAAAATATAGAAGATATTTCTTCTGAAGAGTTGACTCCCACCATATCATGTAATGCGTTGGCTGGAATTAGTACTCCTCAAGTCCTCAAGATCGAAGGATATATAAAAAATAAAAAGGTAATAGTCCTAATTGATTCTGGTAATACTCATAATTTCATTCACTAGAAATTAGCCAAATCTCTGAATTGTTTTATATATCTAGCTCCATAGTTTCAAGTAATGATTGCAAATGGAGGAACTATCAATTTCTCAGGAAAATTCCATAAGATCAATCTTATTATGGGGGAACATGTAATGAATATTCCAATGATTTCTATACCCATGGGTGATGTTGATGCCATACTAGGAGTCCAATGCTTACAATCATTGGGAAAAATGGATTTTAATTTTCAATAACTTTTCATGAAATTTTCATTGGAAGGAAAGGAGATTGAGTTAAGGGGTATCACAAGGAAACTCGGTAAGGTGATAAGCTCTAATGGTATGAAAAAATTATTGAAAAAGGGGCATCGGGGTGTAATTTTACAACTATGCTCACTAAATGTTCAAACATCTAAGCCATCTATTCCCCCATATCTCCAAGGGATCATTGATAAGAATTCCAAAGTATTTGAATATATTCCTAGAGGTCTTCCACCCACTCACGATCGTGATCATGATATTCACCTAATTCTTGGGAGTGTTCCTCCTAACATCAGGCCTTACATATACCCTTATGCCTAGAAGAGTGAAATTGATCATATGGTTGAATAAATGTTTGACGCTGACATTATTAGACCTAGCCAAAGTTCTTACTCTACAACAGTGGTAATGGTAATCAAGAAAGAGGGATCATTACTTATGTGTCCAGATTATAGAGATATCAACAAGATCACCATTAAAGATAAGTTTCCCATTCCCATCATTGATGAATTGTTAGATGAACTACATGGAGAAATCTACTTCACAAAGTTAGATCTTCATTTAGGATATCATTATATTAGAATGAAGGAATAAAATATCCCAAAAATAACACTCCGAGATTATGGAGGTCATTATGAATTTTTGGTCATGCCTTTTGGCCTTGCGAATGCACCTTTCACATTCCAAGGGTTGATGAATTCTATTTTCAATCCCTTCCTTCGAAACTTTGTGTTAGTATTTTTTTATGATATACTAATATATAACAAGTCTTGGGAGGATCATGTTTGACATGTTGATAGGGTGCTACAACTACTAAAGGAGCAACAACTATATGTCAGACCATCCAAATTTTTCTTTAGGGTGAAGGAGGTAGAGTATTTGGCTCATATTGTATCTCATGAAGGTGTCAAGGCAGACCCTAATAATATTAAGGTCATGATGGACTAGCCGATTCCAAAAACATTGAAGAATATTAGAGGATTTTTGGGTTTGATAGGTTACTACCTTAATTTTTTTCAGAACTATGGAATAATAGCAACACCTTTAACGACATTAACTAAGAAGGATGCATTTTCATGGACTCCAGAGGCAACTCAAGATTTTGAAAAACTTAAAGAGGCGATGTGCAAATCTCCTGTCTTGACCACACCCGACTTCACAAAAACCTTTATTGTGGAATGTGATGCCTTAAGAAATGGAATTGGTGTTGTTCTAATTGAAGAAGGAAGGCCCATTGCTTTTGAAAGTCGGCCACTCAAGGGAAAGGACTTACACAAACCCATTTATGAGAAGGAAATGATGGAAATACTACATGAATTAAAGAAATGGCTCCATTAACTAATAGGTAGGAACTTCAAGGTCAAAACAAATCATGACAATCTTAAATACTTCTTGGAACAAAGAATATATTCAGAAGAACAACAAAAGTGGGTGACCAAGATGTTAGGTTATTGTTTTGAAATCATCTACAAAAAAGGGAAGAAAAATGTTGTGGCAGATGCACTCTCAAGAAAGGATGAAGATGTTGACGCATTTCTTTGTGCTATCTAGATCATCCAACCTGATTGGATAACATAAGAAAGCAATGAATGGAAGAATGATGAAAAAGTGTGGAATCTCATTCAAAGGTTGCAATAGGATTCAAGTGCATTAGATACATTTACATGGAAAAATGATTCACTATGGTACAAAGATTGCTTATATTTATGTAAGAACTCCTAACTCAAACAAAAGGTACTTTTGTAATTGCATGCCTCTCCGGTAGGAGGGCACTCGGGATTTTTGAAAACCTATCACAGGGTCAAGAAGGAATTTTTTTGGGATGGCCTTAAAATTGATGTTCAAAGGTTTGTGGCAGAATATTTTATTTCCCAACAAAATAAGGTGGAAACCATTAAAACCCCAGGTCTTTTACAACCATTAGCCATCCCAAGTCAGCATTGGGAGGAGGTTTCCATGGATTTCATCATAGAGTTACCAAAGTCTGAAGGAAAGAGTGTCATCATGGTGATTGTTTATAGGTTGACCAAGTACGCACACTTTTTTGCACTCTCCCATCCTTCCAAATTTAGTACAGATTCCACCACATTCATGGAGATAGTTCAAAAGCTACATGGAAGCCCAAATATTATTGTAAGTGACAGAGATCCCATCTTCACTCGACATTTTTGGAAATAATTATTTTCTTGTTTGGGTACTCAATTGGCCCATAGCTCATCTTATCATCCTCAATTTGATGGAAAAACTAAGATACTAAACAAATGTTTGGAAGGCTACCTTCGTTGCTCTATCTCTGATAAAAAAAAAATGGTTCAAGTGGTTACCCTTGGAAGAATGGTGGTATAACACTTCCTTTCATACTGCAACAAAAATGACACCATTTATGGTGCTCTATGGATGTCACCCACCATCCATCACTTCTTCTCTAAAAGAAAAATCTAAGTTTCAAGCAATGGAATATCACATCGAGAATCAACAAAAAATTCTCCAACTCTTAAAGGAAAACTTGACCATGGCACATAATCGCATGAAACAACAAGTAGATCGACATCATAGTGAAAGAATTTTTGAAGTAGGGGATTGGGTATTTTTAAGACTACAACTTATTTGGATTTATGAGGGGAATGAAATGAATAACATATTAAATACCATAACAGAAAGATAATAAGAGAAAAAATAGATATACAATGAACAATAACTTCTATCGAATAAAGAAAATAGGTTGAAACTGTAAAATTGTAGAACTAAAACAACTTGCTCAAATGGTGGTAGCTATATATGAGAAGAGATGTGACTTATACGCACATCCGGTTGAGAAAAATGATTGCAATAAGGCTCTAGGGGCCTTTTTAACATTACTCGTGAATTCCAAAACCTTAGACATCCAAAAACCTAACCCTAGAAGATGAAATGCCAAAAGTTATGTGGGCCCTGATGGGTAAGTTGGTACCTCAACTTCCCAAGGTCATAATGTTTGCATACAACCTCTATTTTATGTGTGTGATAGCCCGTTGTAATTATCTTTTCGAGAACTACACATTGTGTAGTCAAAATTTGACTCTGTCTACAATTTGACTATGGCAAGCCAAAAAAACATTGTTGAGGGCCCCAAAACAACCCTCGAAGTACAGAAAGATGTACTAATATGAAAACGTCCAAAATAATCTAGTTGGAATAGGTGGGAAGCCACCAATATCCACCTGGATGATGTGTAGGTATTCGGGACAACCCCAGAAGTGTAGAACCCACAATTACAAAGAAATGTCATCATTACAGAGAAACATGCTAAACTAAAAACGATCAAGATGATCCAACTGGAATAGGTGGGTGGCCACCAATATCCACATGGATCAATCCTCCCACCTTAGGAAGCAATGGTCTCCATTGCATTGAGTGCCCCCATCAGGTGAGGAAATTTATACTGAATTTGGCCCCCTGTAAGCCACTTTCCTTGGTGTAGGAGTTTCCCTTCGATGACAACCCGATAAACTTGGATCCTCTATTGGTGAGTTCCCTTGACCTGTGTGTCCAAAATATGATTAGTGGATTCCTATTCCATGTTGTTAGAGTTGATATCTATTGGTGTCAATTGTTTTTTGATCTCCAAGGTGTTCAATAATGGTGGAAAATATGGTCAAAGGAGGTCCACATTGAACACTAGGTGTAATCCAAGGAAGGGTGGAGTGTTGAGATCAAAAGCATTGCTACCCACAACCTTAGTGATAGTGTAAGGCCCATAAGGAAGTGGGTGGAGATTCTGATGGGTCCCTGTAAGACAATCTTTCTACAAATGTAACTAGACCTTGTCTCCCACCTGAAACTGGTGCAGTACCCGGTATTGATCATGGTGCTTCTTCTACTTAGAATTGGCTTTCTGCAAAATCTTATGGACCTATTGGAGGATGTGTTGAATCCGCTCGATAAATATGGTTTCTTTGTCGGCCTCATACTAAACATGGGAATATACTACCTATGTGGTTGCAAGAGGTAGTGCAACATCAATGGGAAATAAGGGTTGGAATCCCAGCCCTAGTGCCCACCCAAAATAGGCTATGGCCAATGGAGCTATGGAGAGACTTGTTGTAGTTGTGTTGAACATAGGGAATAATCTCATCCCATGTATGCATATTTTTAGAGTTGTACATGCGTAGAATGTGCAAAATCATATGATTGATGACCTTTGTCTGGCCCATCAGTTTGTCGGTGGAAAGTAGTGGATTTAGTGAGCTTGGTGTCCAACAGTGACCAAAGACTCAACCAAAATGTGTTGAGGAACCTGTTGTTCCAATATGAGGTTATTGTATGTGGTATCCTAAAATGGACCCATACCCGTTCGAAGAAGAGATTGGCAGTATATGTCGCAGTGATGCTCTTCTTGCAGGCTATGATAATGGACATCTTTGAAAACCGATCAACCACAAAAAATACACAATCATTGTCGTGCTTGGTGGGGAGAAGGCCAAAAATGTAATCCATCGATATGGATTCCCAATGCCTCTTGAGAGTAGTAAGAGGGGTGTATAAGCCTTGATTCTTAATGGTTGGCTTGGAAATGACACAGGCAGTGCAAGATCTGATATACTTGTTGTCGTCTTGTTGAATTTTTGGCCAATAAAAATGTTTCTGTAGAATGACCATAATTTTCTCCACGCCAAAATGTCTTTCCATCTGACTGTAGTGAGCCTCCCAAATCACATTTTCACGCTCACTTGTGGGAACACAGAGGTGGCCCAGATGGCATAACAGTCCATCCTGTATGTGAAAATTAGTGACATTCACGCATGTACCCAAGATATGACATGATTTGGGTGACTAAGGTAGTCATTGACATGATTTGGGATCCCTTTTTTATACTCGATGTTGAGATGGAACTGTTGTAGGTATGTGGACCACATTTGATGGTGGTCATTTTGCAACTTCCCTTGTGTCTATATGAACTATAGAGGACTATGATCAATGTGTATGATTATCTCCTTTCTCAAAATTTAATGTTTACATTGACGACAGGATTGCACAATGGAATACATTTCTTTGTCATAGGTGGGATATTTCCAAACAATATCTGGGAGTGTCTCACTATGGTATGCTACTGGATGACCATGCTGAGTGAGAACTATTCCTACAACATAGTTGGAGGCATCAATATCAATCTCAAATGGTTTTTGCAGATCAAGTAAGGAGAGTACTAGAGCTGAGCATAAGTGATGCTTCAGATCATCAAATGGTTGTTGTTTTTCCTACCCCAATGTGAACTTTTCCTTTTCGTTTCCCTTGGTTACTTGGTTGAGGGCCCATGCAATATGGGAGAATCCCAACACGAACCTTTGGTAGAAGCTGGAAAGTCCCAAGAATATTCAAAGCTCGGTTAGTGTGGTTCGGGATAGCTAGTCATGAATGACTTGGATATTATTTGGATACACATGTACCCCATGTTCATCAACAATGTAGCTCAAGTATAGGACCTTGTTCATACCAAAGGAATTTTTTTCCAAGTTGGTATATATCTTGTGTTGTTGCAGAGTGCCAAAAACATGTTGAATATGTTACAGGTGCTCCTCCCAAGTTCTGTTGAAGATGAGGATGTCATCCAGATATACCACCACAAAAGAGTTGGTGAAGGGTCTCAATACATCATCCATCAACATCATGAATTTTTTTGGTGCATTTTTTAAGACAAAGGGCATGACCATCCATTCAAAGATACCTTCTTTAGATTTGAAAGTTTTCTTCCATACATCAGTTGGTTCGATGGTAACTAGGTGGTAGCCATACTTTATGTAAATATTGCCGAAGAAATTTTCTCCCTTGAGTTGGTCATGAAGGTCATCAATTCGGGGAATTCAGGGAATTGGGTACCAGTTCCTGACTATGATTTTGTTTAATCCTCTGTAATCAATGCAAATCTGCCACGTCCCATCTTTCTTTTGCATCAACACAATTGGGCTTCTACAAGGGGAGGAGTTGGGTTGGATGTGTTGTTATAGCTCTAATTTGCACCACACATGCTTAAATGGCATCAGGCCATCTCAGATTCCTTCTTTTCCAAAGAACTATTGAACAAATCTTTTTAAAAACCTCTTTTATAAAGGCCCACGTGCCCTACTCCATTACTGCATGCATGTACACACTAGCTGACCCAAAACAACCTGCATGTACCTACAAAAGAACGAAAAAAGGAAAGTTCCCGATGGAACGCATAGCTTTGGGTAAGTTAACTAAACCTTCCATCCATGCATGGTCGAGGGTTCGTCCAAATACCTAGGTTATTCTAGCCTATAAAAGAAGGGTTAGGGGTCCCATTTGGAAGAGGAGAATCATAGTAAAGAAACTATACCCATTTGAACATTCCCTTTGTCCCAACCCTTTATCCATCCTTGTGCAAGAAGAGATACAGAGAAAAGAAGTTGGAGGACAGTTGAAGAGGAGCCCAGGACCAATTTTGTGGAGCAGTGGCCAATGTCAACATTGTAAGTTGATTTATTAAAGTTGGTAATAAAGAAGTATTTTTCCCATCCCGCCATATGAGGTGTTCATAGTTTATTGCATACATGTTTGAATATCTAACCCATTAATATTTATATCAAATGCATGTAGAGGTTGTTGTGTATCTTGTGTGAATGTAAGTCAGCCGTAGAGGAAAGTTGCAGTCAAGGAGCAATCAAGTGTGAAGAAGGATCGATATCAAACGTCTGAAATAAGGTACGCTCATTTAACTACATATTTTCTTAATGATAATGGGGATTAAGTCTGGGATGACGGTAGAAAATAGGATTCTTTAGGTCTTTTCTGCATGCATAACTTAACCCTAGATGCTATTCCGTAGAGGGATTTCCCACTCACAACAGAATTGGCGACCATACTAGGGTGATCTCTAGGGTTCTCGGGGGATATTTTTGGGTATTTTTAAGAACTGGTTTCATTTTCCTATTTTTAAAGTTTCTGCAAAAGTCTGAGCTAACAGAGATTCTGGTCTTCCATACTAGTTATCTTTGTTTCTTTGCTTGACTGTAAAAAAAAATTAAAGACTCACAGAGGTACACGCGGCCTGTATAAGGTCTGCACGTGTGTACCCGCGCCCTACATTCTCACAGCTGGCGTGTACACACTAGCTGAGGAAGTGACAGTCGCGTGCAAGATTCCAAAAAAATTCTTTTAAAGAGGTAGTCATCCTCTCCCCTATCAAAATTTTTCCTTCTCAGAGGTTTTCTGGAACTCTTTCTAGTCTTTGTTGTTTGCAGTCGATAGCTTATGTTTCAACTCAGATTGGTTTGTTCTATGAAGTTTTCCTTGAGTCAGTTTCATTTTTCTGTTAAAGTAGGTGTCTCAGTCTTCAAGAGATCCTAGTTCTGAGTATCATTGGTCTCTTTCTGGGCTAGATTGTTTTTCTTTTTGCCTAATATTTTTAGAGATACACATGGCCTGTATAAGGCCATCACACATGTGCATGCTTTCTGACGTTACACAGCTCGCATGCACACACTTACTGTTGAACTATCAGCAGTGTGCTTGTGGAGGAAATTTTTGTTGAAGGTATAACAGTCATCTTTTCCTTTGATAAGAGTTATACCTCTTAGGTTTTGGGATCTCTTTCATAGCAGTCAGTGACTTAGGTTTGTTCAAATCAATAGCTTTCTTTTTCAATTAGAAGTTTCCCTCAAAATTTTCTTTTATAGGGTTTTTAGACAAGTGTGAGAGTGCAATTTTAAGTTGCTTATGTGTGAGTTTTAAAGTGACTCTTTGTGATCTAAGCTTAGGCCAGAAGTTTTTCTTGGTTTTGACTTGTTGATATTTTTCCTTTTTGCTTTGTTAGCATTCAAATAAATAAAAAAAAAAAACTTTTATTTCTTTGATTAATTGAAAAGTGTTGTTTTGCATTAGTAACTAGGGAAAATTCTTTTCTTTCATAAGTTCTTAACAGGTTACTTAGATCATAAGTAGCTCGTAGTCGATTGAAATCGATCTTTGAGTGTGTTTTTCAAAGATCTTCGTAAAACATTTTAAGTTTGAAAAGTTGTTTAAGAGTTAAGTAAGGTAAAGGTTTTTGTTCCATCTTTCTGTTTATTTTGCTTTCGTCTTTCACACATCACTAGTTTCACTTTCATAACCTTTGACTTAAGACAAGCCATAAAAATTAACACTAAATCTAAAATTCATTAGATATTTTATGTTTGTAGGGTCAACCAACTAGTTTAGGGTTAGGGCCTTGAATTAGGTTGGAGAGGAAACTCTTCAAGGCCATTAAAATCAAACATTGGAGTCTGAGTTAAGGAGTGTCAAAGTCCAGTATCGTGAAAGTTATACGGGACCCCCCTCTAACACAAGGGATAAATGTGAGGTTGAGTGTCGGAAAGTCGTGGAGATAACCCCTCCAAAGCTGGACCAATCGTAGTGGAGAACACATATAGAGGGCTTGTCTTGGGATTTTGTCGATTGCATTTACCATGGAGCTTCGTGGGTCTCGAATATTTTTGAGGTCCTCAGTTGTCTTCCAGACCACTTGATTTTGATACCCTTGATAGGTTTCAGGCTTTATACCCTACTCATTGTGGTCTACCCGACTTTTGACTGTACCCGCCTAGTGACTGTTCGCATGCTGGCAACCTAGTTTCCTATATTTTTAGGGACATACACAGGTTACTGCAGGGGTATACCGTGATACCTAGGAAAGACATCAGACCACACTTTGCAGAGTATACCCAAAGGGTGCTTTCGTGTTTGAGTTGCACTTGCACTAGTAAGTTTCTCTAGTGTTGGTTGTTGTAACTGTTCTTCCAATTAGTTTAGTGTTTTCTTGTTTTATCTTATAGGGACTTTTTAGTGTGTGTTGTTTTTTGAACGAGTAGACAACCCTAGAGTGTCTTTGATCTTCTCACATAGTGGAGGATCACGAGCTCCATCGTTCACAAAGGCTTCTTGTCCTATCACTAGTCACACTGGAGCCACCCTCTCCACCACTAAGGTGAAAGCTAGACCAACAAGGGTCTTTTGAAGTGACCGGGTCACAAGAAATTGTGCCCGACCAACTTCTGGAGGAATCGACCATTTTAGACCTTGGAGTGAAAGCTTTTGGTTTATTTGAAACCTCAACCACTGATCTTTCAGTACCCATCATCGTACCGATTCATCCTTACGAGTGCCAAACAATGTCGCACACATCAATGGAAACAAATGTTGTTACTCCTTCTGGGAATTCTTCAATTCCCACTACAATTGTCACCACAGGAGAGTTTCCACCTCCTAACCCACCGTCACTGGTCTGAGCCTCCATGGTCTTGGCCACCTCTACCTTGCAGAGTGGTCTGATTCCATCTATGGTGACGGCCACAACCCCTTTTCCACCAAGTGTGACAGGCCCTCCATTCTCATACGAGATGCCTAGCTCAGGTACAAGTCTTGTACTTTCCTACTCCACTTCACAGACTTTAGGTCTGGGGGCAGGGAGCTCTAACGCTCCTCTGCAAGGCCACATGGGGGGCACTTATGATCCTTTTAATTCTTTCCCTTACGGGGGAGGTCATATACCTCCTCCGTTCCCTTCGCTTGGTGGCACACACCAACCATCCATCGGGCCACCTACACACCATAGTTTATTTGGAGCGGGGAGTCAAGGACCACCTTCACATAATATGCCAGTAGGTTCGACATTGTTTTCTTTGTTCAGTGCATTTGGTAACAATGCCTTCTCATCAGCTACTTTCTTGACTGGGGGAAACCCTGGTTTCAGACAACCTATTCCTCTGCAGGGTATTATTCCTACACAAGGGGAAAACCCAGGAACTTCTTCCACATCAGGGCCTTGGAATTCTTGGTAGGGATTTGTTCCTTCATCAGGAATGCTGATCTGGAGAAATTCTTTCCACAATCAATGGAACCCCAGACAAGGTACTATGCCTATCCCCATGGGATCGACATGGGGCAACCCTTACCAAAGTCCTCCAAATGTAATGCACACCCATCCATCTACATATTATTTTTGGAATCAACCAATGATGTTTCCTCACACATAGAATCCATATGCTAGCCATGGCCATGGTTTTTACCAAAACCCAGGCCAGTAGCCAAACTTTTCCTAGCAACCTAGTGCCAGTCAAACTCTAAGCCCCTTTTTCCTAGGTTATCACCAACAACCCAAACTACCTTTCCTGGAAACCTTGCATTTTCTAGACTTGACAAGGTTTTTGAATGACCCTATCTGTCATGATCTGCATTGGCCTCCTATGCCGATGAAGTTGCCTTCGAAAATACCAAAGTTCGAAGCCAAGCCTAATGAAGATCCAGGAGATCATGTGACCACCTTCCACCTTGGTGCTCATCTAACTTGTTGAAAGATGAATCTGTACAGTTGCGATTGTTTCAATGTACTCTCATTAGGAGTGCCACAAAATGGTACATTGAGCTCGACCACTCAAGATACTCTTCCTTTGGCGAATTGGCAATGGCTTTCCTAAACCATTTCCAATTATCGGTGAGATACGACGCTGGCACATAATTGCTGGCCAATTTCGCATAGACAAAAGTGAACCATATCTTTGATCACATCCGATAATGGAGATGCCAGAAGAGTTTAATTAAGGTACCAGTCCCACCAACATTCCTACTCAAGTGGTTCCTTAAGTCTTTGGTCCTGCAGCTATCCAAAGACGTCATGACTTTAGGAGTGTTTTCCGAAGAAGACGCCATCATGAGAGCTCAACAGCTTGAGCTCGTATATTCTCAGTCTGGTTTATTATATGAGATATTTCCAGATGCGCCATGCTCAATACTTGATAAAATCAGATAGAGAGTTGGACCACATGCCGATGGTATTGTTGGTTCATCACAAGAAAATCCCTCTAAGCAATTGACGAAGTAGTTGCAACAATTGTCGATACAACACACAACGACCAACCAAACTACTGTTTTGGCTGCTCCCCCTACTAAAACATCGGATGTACACACAGTGCAATCGACAAATCCAAAGGCCACCCAACAGCCTAAAGGAATGAAAAAACAATGAAAGAAGGGTAAGGGGGATAAGAAACCCACTGATAATGCTGGCAGGGGAAACACTGAGAAACAAAAGGCGATGTATCCATGCAACCTGTGCATAGAAGACCACCCGACCCACCTATGTCCCCAGCTTGCAGAGGCCCAAAATTTTGTGACACAACAACAACCTGCTATGTTAACCAATCCATTTCAACATGGACAAAACCTAACCCAATCCTCTACAAGCGCGGAAGGGGGCAGTCGAGGACCCTCTCCGTTTTCGAACAATCCTACATCTGCGAATGTATATATGATGAAGGTTGATGCATTCATATCCACTAAAGTGCATGACTATAGTAAACCAAGCACTTCTAAGAAGGGAAAAGAATTCGAACTCCCATCTCTTCCTCTATAGATTGAGAAGAATTTGGGCGAAACAATGACACACATCCCAAAAGGCATGTTCAAAAAATATTCTCACAACCCAAATGCAAAGGCCACCCATAACTATGTTGGTTGTGGAGCCTGATTATCTTCCTGATTCAGAGGTCCTTGCTTTCAACCATGTTTATACCCCATGAAGTATTTACAGCCCAGAAGTATGTACACTCTTCCACGCGGGGGAGTGCAGAGGGGGGGTACCCCTCTACGGGGTCCGGGGGGCTATCCCCTCGACTGGGGGGTCTAGGGGAAAGCAGGCCCCTAGTGGGGGTTCAGGGACAACATCCCCCAATGGGGGTTCGGGGGCAAAGCCCCCGAAGAAAAAATTGCCTTGTAAAAGTATATTGTAATTTCATTGTAAATCTAGATCGTTCATTATAAGGTCACAGATCTAACGGTAGAGATTATGTTAGGTTTTTTTTCCCTAGAAGGAAACCCTCTTTTATGAGGGAAATGTATTGTGACTATGGATGGTGGTGAATAGTGTATTATGAGAGAGGAGACTGTGAGAGAAAGAAGAGGAAGTTACATCGGGTTTTACTGTAGGTTGTATCCCTTCATTTGCTAGATAATAATAAAGGACAGACCTGGAAATTTCTCTGGTGGACGTAGCCCACACTGGGTGAACCACGTAAAGTTGTGTCTCTCTTGTATTGTGTGTCTTCTGTGTTTTTTTTCTGCATTTGTTTTATTTTATTGCTCCGCGATCCTGTTTTTATAACAACTGGTATCAGAGCGTAAGGTAACTCACAGGAAAAGAGGGTTCCTGGTTTGAGTGGGAGCAATGTCGAAAGATGGAAAGTTTAGGGTCAATAAATTTAACGGCCAAAACTACCAGTTATGGAAGATGCAGATGGAAGACTATTTATATCAGAAGGATCTATTCCTACCATTGAGTGGAGTAGC
>JZKD02S2114682.1:782814-797534 GCA_000966675.3 Picea glauca | reverse complement strand
AAACTCTTTTGATCGTTATATATACATATGGTTTCTACCGGTTTACTTTATAATGTGTGAATTTTGATGTGTTTAATTTATAAATGGTTCAAATGTCTGTCCAATACATAATTAGTCGATGCATCTATTAATGTATTAAGACATCTAGGAATATGTTGATATTCAATGTGATCAAAATAACGTTCCAAGAGGCGAATTCGCAAATACACCCGTAACAAAGTAGGACTTCGAATAGAGTAGATATTACTTAACTGTAGTACTACAAGCTGCGAATCAAGTCGCACAACCAAATGACGAATTCCGAGTGAGATAGCATCAACCAATAATTCAATAACGGCGCTATACTCTGCAATGTTGTTCGTTTCACGGAAAAGACATACACCTCGTAAAGATATAAGTTTGTTTGTTGGGGCATAGATTGCCCATGTAGCAGAAGCTAGGTTATGAGTACTATGGCTAGCACCATCAACGAAGCCAATATAGGGTAGCGAAGACTCCGACATTTGGCAATCAAACACAACGTCACATAAGGGCAGAGACCAGATAATGTCAAAAGCAAACTAAAGTAACACACACAAAGTATGATACATAAAATACAAGTACTTATGCACAAATGATTTATGCATAGTACTTATTCAAGTACAACCCATTCCTGGGTTCACTCAAAGGGATACCATCGTAATTGACCAGCTCATATGCCCATTTTTCCAAAACTCGGCAAACAATATAAGGACCTTGCCACATTGGTTCGAATTTCCCAGCTCCTAACACATCTCGATCCTGTTCATAGAGAAGAACAAGATCACCTTAGGAGAAAATGCGAGGCTTGACATGCTTGTCATACTGTGCCTTGACACGTTTCTTCTAGGCTTCTATTACTAGAGTGGCGTCATGTCGAGTTTCGTCTAATCGCATCAGATACAATAGACATTCTTCTTAAGTAGAAGTATTGGGTAAGAGTTCGATAGCTAGCTTCAGAGATGGTATCTCACATTCTATAGGAAGAATGGCTTCCACACCATAGACTAATCGAAAAGGCGTAAACCCCGTAGCAGATTTGAAGGATGTCCGGTATGCCCACAATGCCGAAAACAACATCGTGTGCCAACTTGTTTTATGAATGCCTATCATCTGTCGAAGCATAGTTATAAGAACTTTGTTGATTGCTTCGACTTGGCCATTAGCTTGTGGATAATAGGGTGTTGAGTTATAATGATGAAGACCCAACTTTTCCATAAGTTCACACATCATAAATTTCTTAAAATGACTACCGTGATCAGTGACGATAGCTTGGGGAACACCAAAACAAGCTATGACATGGTTAAAAAGAAACAACACTATAGTCTTTCCAGTATTATCGAATATCGGCATCACCTCGGTCCATTTTGTAAAGTAATCAATAGCTACAATGATGTAACCATGCCCCCCGGCCGAGTGAGGGTGACATGTCATGAAATCGATGCCCCATTTTGCAAAAGGACCAAATGAGACCATGGGATGAAGAGGAGCAGGATGTGACCTAATTTTTTGATTGTAGGTCTGACAGGCATGGCATTTCTGAATAACAATAATGCAGTCGTTGAACAAGGAAGGCCAAAAATATCCTGCGCGTAAGATCTTTTGGGCAGTAGCATACCCAGACATATGACCACCACATGCTCTAGAATGGTAGTCATTCAGAGCTTTCTCAGCTTCATCAAATGTCAGACAACTTCAAAAAACAAAGTCAATTCCCCGATGGTAAAGAGTATCCCCAAGGATAATATATTGACGAGCCTGATAATGGATGCGACGTCGTTCAGTATTAGACAAAGCAGGTCGAAAAATCTGGGTTTGGAGATATATAATGATATATTCATACCAAAGATCGTCAGTGCTAATGAAGAAAAGAGATTCATCGGGTAATGAATCTACTGCTACATTTTCCGTGGCAGAGTGCAAAAAATCACATATCAACTCAACAAAAACCAAGGATTTCTTAGACGTGGCATGATCGAATTCCAAGTCAAACTCCTGGAGTATGACAATCCATTTGGAGTATTTTCCCCCTAGCAATTGACATGTCAAAATGTGTTGCATAGGGTTGCAATGAGAAATCACTGTAGTTTTCCTTGAGAGAATATAATGTCGGAAGCATTGTACGGCTTGAACGACAGCCAAGGCCAGTTTTTCAACATGTTGATACTTGATTTCAGTTGATGTGAGACTTCGAATCAAGTAATAAATAACATGTTCATCATGCGCATCATCCTCTTGGACTAGAACCATGCCAATAGTATACTCCGAGGCAGCAAGATAAAAAAAATAATCACGACTATAATCAGGAGGAAAAAGAAGCGGAGCGCACGTGAGGGACAACTTCAAAGCCTCAAAAAAATTGTTGGCAACGGTATCCCAGACGAACTATGAACCTTTCTTTAGTAGCCACGTAAAACCACGAGTAATATCGGCATAATTAGGTATGAAATGACGAAGAAAGTTTGCTTTCCCCTGCAAACTTTGTAACTGGCGCGGTGTAGAAGGAGGAGGGAGATTAAGAATCACCTCAACCTTAAGAGGATCTACCCTGATCCCTTGATGTGAAACGATGAAACCTAGAAGATGGCCGGATTCTACGCAAAAAATTCATTTATGAGGATTTAAACAAATATGATAGAACCGACAATGAACGAAAATGGCTCAGATATGACTGGGGTGATCGACTCGGCGTAAACAATGAGCTGGTAAATCGTCCAAATAGGGTTGAATCATATGCTTTATATCAAGAAAAGCATAAGACATAGCACGTTGAAATGTCGTGCCAACATTCTTAAGACCGAAGGGAAGTTTCCTATAGGAAAAAGTATCCCAAGGACAAATAAAAGAAGTTTTATATTGGTCCTTGGGAGCGATGTTAATTTGATTATAGCCGGAGAAACCATCCATAAGAGAGAAGATTTCACTTCCGCCACAGACATCGACAATCTGGTCGACGAAAGGGGTTGGAAAGTTGTCTTTTGGACAGGCTTTGTTAATATCCCTATAATCAACACATAAATGAATACTGCCACCTTTCTTATCAATTGGAACAGGGTTGGAAACCCATTCTGTTAGAGCCACCGGATAAATAAAGCCGGCTTTGAGAAGTTTTTCAAATTTGAGCTTGATAGCTGCCGCTTTATGTGGTTGGACTGGACGAAGGTGCTGCTGGATAGGTTTAGCTCCGAGGTATGTCTTTATCTCATGTACAACAACTGCAGGGTCGATACCTGGCATTTCTTCGTAGCTCCAGGTGAAGATGTCACGAAATTCTTTAAACAGAGATGTATAGGTGACGATTTCATCGGGAGAACACAAAGCTCCAATATGAACATTTTCAACTATCCCAAGTTTAACAGATATGTCAATGGGAATCATGGGATAAATATTACTGAGGTTACCTTCGGCAAACACATCATGTGTAGATCCAGTAATGGTCGATATGACAACAACGGTCGACGGAGTTGAAATCCATTGGTAGTTCTCAAGAGTGTGTTGTTCCAGAAAAAGTGTGGAACGATGATGCCCATCATCCCAAGGGGTGTCCTCCATGACAAAAATGATCATCTTGTCAGTGGGAAAGATAACATGGAAAGGATCGGGAGACAACTCATCAAGAGAGGGAGTGAAAGGTGTTGCTGATTGAATGGCCTGATATGCAGACTCAACCGGACTAAATGGCATGACGTCACCGAAATGAGTGTGATCTCCAGGGTCAGGGACTATCCAAGGGTCGAAAGACACAGGAATTTCATGAGGTACGGTGGAGATCATATTTATAGAAGCAACTGACGGGCGTGAAACATCGGGTGGAGGAATGGGGAAAGTACCCATTAACGAAGAATCCTTTAAAAGGCCTACACCGAAATTCTCGTAACCCGGCGAGGTTTTAGCTATAAACAACACGTTGCCAGTATGAGTATCAGAATTGAAGAAGGCAAATTGGTCAACGGTAACTACCTTTCCTTGATGAGGAAAATGTACTACATGGAAAAGTGTTGACACAATAACACGCATGGAATCGATCCAGCTACGACCAAGAAGAAGATTATAATCAAGGGGAGCATTGATGACTTCCACTTCAACTTGGACCGTCTTACCTTCTAGTGTAACAGGAAACGATGGAAGAACACCGTAAGGCTTAAAACCAGAGCCATTGAAGGCTTTTAGAGTATTTTTTGATTCATTTAAGGGAGGAGATCCAATGACTTTCCAACAAGCAAAAGACATTACACACGTAGAGGCACCCACATCGATAACAGTTGGGAAAATGTTCTTGTCAGAGACAACAACTTGTATCTGGAACACAAACTCAGGGGGTAGCCTTGGAATATGATCATCCAAGTCAAAGACTATTAAATTCGTATCAGTTGGGTCAATTCCACCTATATCTTTCAACAGTGCCTTCTATTGTGCAGGACAAGACTGAAGGACTTCAAGGGCTAACATTGCTAAAGGTGCCTGGGTCAGATCTTCAACTATGTTGTAGTTCTGGGCCGCACGAGCATGAGGATTGAAATCTGACTTGCGAACAACACCCTTAGGGGGTCACAGGACTGTATCAAGGCTCGGTCATTTGAGATGAAGAGGACCGTTGGTAGGTGGATTCGGTGGAGAGGGTCGGACCAAAGTAGGAGGTAAATCATCAACTGTCTCCTTAGATGGAGAATAATCCTTGGCTCTAGTTGTGAGTGCAACTTTGTTTGGCTTAGAATCACCAGTACACATCAAAACATATGATGTCGTAGAAGTAGATGGTTGGTCATGGATGACCAACTGAGCCTGTTGTTGAGACGAGAAGGGTTGGGACAAGACTGCCGGTGTAGATAGTTTGGGTGTTCCTTGAAGGAACTTAGTGACCTCAGCATGTTGGGGACAATCCTTCGTATAGTGATCATCACCACAGATAAGGCAAGGGTATCGTGGTTTGCACTTATCCCGCTCTTCAACAGGAGGAGTTTTAGTTTGTTCTATTTGATTATTATTTTTTCCCTCCTTATTCTTCCCTCTCCCCTTTTTAGATTTATTTTTACCAGTAGGGATAGATTGAACGGTGTTCACCTTAGAAGTTTTACTAGTGGGAGTGGTAGGAGACAGAGCATTTTGAAAATTAGAAGAAGTAGACTTAGAGGTTGTACTTGAAACATAATGTGAGTGGACATGGATAGTACCAATCACACCGTCAGCTGCATGCGAGGAAACTGGAGTAGTTGAAGTGATGGAAGTACCAGGACATGGTAATTCAGGTAGGAAATCGTAAAGTGTTCCTGTTTGTGAATAAAAGAGATCAAGATATTGAGCACGACTTATAGCCTACTCTTTTGTGACAACACAACCCATGGAAATGTCCTTACCAATTTCGTTCACAAAGGATTTTGTAAACCATTCTGCCAGTAACTGATCAGGGAGTTCAAGTTTAATGAGATGTCGTCTCCTTCACCACTCATGGATATGATCCGATATACGAGTGCCTTTAGTTTGTTTGAAGGAATTCAAAATCTCAGTCCCAGTATCATAATGGATCGGTAACTGGTAATGTGTAAGAAAATCCATAGCTAGGGTGTTGAAATCAGAGAAGAAACCTTGTGGCAATTCAATATACAACTTTGCAGCAGAACCAGTAAGGGTTCGTTGAAAAAGACGTAAACGAATAGAGTCATCCATCAACGAGTTGGATGAACACCATAAGTGAAAATTCATAACGTGATTGTTCGGTTCCTCTCCCACTTTGCCTTCGAATTTAGGAATGTCCGATGGAAGCTTGGATGGAATAGCAGACCATTGGGGAGAGTGACGAATAGGATCATTTAGAATCCTAGACAAATCAGGAAAATCCAATGTAGCAAGAAAAGGTAACTGTCAATTCACCTGCGGGTACTGGTGACTTTGGGGTGGAAGCCCTGTTGGCAAACTAGTAGGACCGTATGCAGTCTTCCCATAGTGGGAAGATCTCGGCTGATTCGGTGGTGGTTGGAGAGGATAGTAGTTCCAAGGATTGTAACCTTGAGTTTGAGTAGGGACCTGAGTTTGAGCATTTTGACCCTGACCCCAAATAGGATTGGGAATACCGCGATATGGTTGGCCAATAGTAGGGGCAGGCTATTGCCCCCCAGTTGTTTGAGGAATATTTTGTAGCATCTGAGTCTAATACTGGGCCAAATAAGGAGGTATATTTTGTCCAAAAGGTGGGGTTGGTCCCCCTATCGTAGGTGGATTTCCAACCGGAAGTTGTGTGCCAATTGTAGGTTGCGTAGTAATTGGATTATGTCCGGTAAGAGGAAATGGAATTGTACCACCTTGGCCACCAAAGGGAATCTGCAAGTGTGGTGGAACGGACGGGATAGTGCCACTAGGATTAGGATTGCCAGAAGGAAATTGAGGGAGTGTCAGAATAAAACCTGGGAATAGGGTGCTCATGAAAAGAAGGACCACCACCATGAGTACCAGATGGGGTTTGCAGAGGTGTTGGATTGGAAGCATTCAACAAATCATTCAACACATGGTAGCCAGGTGGTAGTGTCGGAGTGACATTGGGCGTTTGCTGGGTATTTATAGGAGGAACACCAGCTGTAGTGAACTTGATTGGGAAACTCGTAGTGTTCGCGAGATGGGCCATCTCCACAGGGAGAGTAAAGTGATAAGTGGTATTCACTGGTACAGTCTCTGTCTCAGAAAACATCAGAGGGTTGATTTCAGAGACCACAGGTGAACCAAGACTAAAAAGAGTCCTACAGAAATCACCTGCAGACCAAAAAGGATCTTGGCCTTCAACACCGGGAAAATGCCCAACGGGTGATCCAGAAGAAGTAACAACTAATTCCCTGGAAGAATTTAATCACACAAAAGGTTGTTCACCACGACAAATTCGAAAGTCCTCTCTAGTATTGGTAATTTGAAAAGGTTCTAGAGATTCAGTTGATTCCACTTGTGGTGTGGTGACAATTGTTTCTTCACCTTGCTGAAGAGAGCCCTCAAGTGTAGATGTAGGCAAGGGTTCTGAACCATCCAGATGCTCTGGATATAAACCCTGCATTCTACATGAACGACATGGGGGAGCTATTGTAAATGAGTGACAAGATCCGTGAAGAAATTCCTATGGTCAACTTCGAGAAACAAACAACATGCTCTAGTAAACAAAATCTAGGAAGAAATCACCAGGAAAACAAGACCTTCTAATTTCGAAGCCACTAGTTGGTGATGAAATCCAACGTCACAACAACGAGACGAGAAGGGGCGGGGCTAGGATGGAAAAGTTACGTCGACGACCTACTTAACGGACTTACACCCTGGTGCAAGCTCCCACACATAATTGTGGGTATACCCTCCAAGGAGCCCAAGTGAGTTTGATCAATGTCAATTCCAGGTACCGTGAAGACTTTCCCCTCCATAGTCACCTTGGGTAGGAACCTAGAGAGATAGGCCACTAAGGTCACCACAAACAACAGTAAAGCCTGGGGGAACAGTCGACAGTCCGATCCACACGCAAGGGTAGGGTATCTAGACCAAAATCAACTCAAAAGGCTTCCACTCATCATTGTGGGTATACCTCCGAGTGACCCCCGTAATACGTGCAATCTCTACACTGATGTCAACAAAGCAGGGTGAGTAACTCTGTCAACATCAATGCGACCTAGTGCTTGACCCTTGTGTTAGAAGGGCTTCCCAGGACAATATGTTGCAAATGGAATTTAAACACTCCCTAACTCAAGATGCTATTGTGTGTTTTGAGATTTTGGAGAGTGTATCTCTCATCCTACTCCAAAGCACTAGCCTACTTAAATGTTGGTGTAAAAGAGCCCTATAAAAGAGTTACTAGATAGATTTTATAATTGCGCAATGTTTTTAAGAGCTGTTGTTTACTCAAAGGTAACGGAAGTGAAACTCATGTTGTATGACTCTGACCCAATAATGCAAGGATGAGAATGAAATGTATCACTTTTCGTTCAATGAATCCTATGTATGGGAGAGAGAGAAGTTTTCTAGATCAACCATGAACTATATGCAAAATATCCTTTCAAATGTCAATGCAAACAATCATTTATCAAATGAAAATTATCTATTGTGTCTTTTTCAAATACTTCAATCTCTAAAATTTGATTTTTCAATGTTTTTTAAAGACAAAAACAATTTTTTTGAAAGAAAAACTTGTTGTTCACTTTCCAAAAAGGACTCAAACTATGACAATGAGAGTACAGAAAATCAAATCAATGAACAAGCACATAACCCAATCTATTCTTTCAATGAAAGAAAAAATAAAGAGTAAACCAAAATCGTATTCTCAATTGCACAAGACAATGATCTTTCAAACCAATAAACAAATGAGAAAACCAAGCAAACTTAACCTTTAACCAATCACTGGTTCTCAACTAATCAAACACATTCAGAATATGAAGTCAGAGAGAATGGTTTTGCTAAGAAGAGTCAAGAAATGAAATTCAAGCCACAAATGACAAGAAAAGCCCTAAAACCCTAAGACTGTTCATACATACAAACAAAGGTAAAAGATATATCAATCATTGGTCCAAGAAACTCATAAGAGGTAATTCAACTGATCTGGGCAGTTAGAAAGACCAAAATTCAAATTCAAAATTTTGAAAAAGAATGTTCGCAGGCAAGCAATATTACACAGTGCGAGAATCATTGATTCTCACAGGTGACCTTTGAGCGAGGTGCGAGAACCTTGCACTGAAACCTATGATCAGGGTGCAAACCTTACCAATTCTCGTAGGCTGCAATGAAGTGCAGTGCGAGAATTCCTGAACATATCCAAAAATTTCAAAAATGAAGTAAAATTGAAAAAATCTTCTGGACTCAGAAGGTCTATCAGGATATACTGAAGACTCAGAGATTGATAGGACAGGAGAAAAATGAAACTAGAGAAAATGGCCACAGAAAAACACAAAAAGCCACCAAGAAAATGGGATTGTTCCCCAGTGGAGTCACCAATTTTTTTATTGGATAAATCCGTAAGTGCAGACACAAACCGATCTCCCTAGATCCACCTGGATCTAGAACAAAGAAAGACAGAATGATACTCTTTCCCTAGATTTTAACTATTGAATGTACTAAGAGGTACGATTAAAGAACATACCTTATGATCGCTTCCTTTGGTCTTTGTTTCTCCTGCTTCGCTCTAGTGCTCTTGTACCATCAAGATCAAAACAATACAAACCAACCGAAGTGAAAAAAGCACAATCTATTCAATAGTGAATTTATGTATATGATCAAGGAGTTATACAATGAAGTGGAACTAACTTTATGGGAAAGGGACACATTACTGTATCATATTGATGGAAAGCAAATATTACAACCTAAGCCTTGATGTTGCAAACTTCCTTTCGATGGCCCTTAGCTCTGACACACACACTTTCTCACTTGCATGAAGAAGATCAACCACCTTTGATAAACTTGCTAGAGTTCTCTAACTGATGTAGCTTCAGTCCTTCACACAATCTTTCACTAATTCTCCAATGTCTCACTTAACCTTGTTTGCTTCTAACCTTTTCCATGAGAACTCCCTCAATATATAGGAGAGAATGAATTAGTTACTTGGATAAGAATGATCCCAAAATATCTGGGAATCTAGTACTAGGATAACCATTCGAATGCCATCTCATTCTTCTAGAAGATTCCTTGCTAGATGCTTCGAGAATTCATCGTTTTCCCTTCTTTAGAAAGATTTTTCACCCTAGCAATACAACACAGTGCGAACTTCTCACACCCTGGCTTAAAGAAGCCTACGAGAATCATGCATTCTCGCAGGAAAATATACTAGCAACCTGCGAATAGTCTTCAAAAATATGATTTCTGGAAAGAGATGAAGGTAACTTTTCTCAGGAAAAAGTTCTAATGAAGAGCCTGAATACACCATCATCAATACATCACCATGATGACCAAAATCATGAGTAACACAGGCCTCTCCCAACGCTCTCATTTTGATTGTCTCTGTATCTGTTCTAGAAGAAATATGATTTATTTTTTTGAAAGGGCTCATTGTAATACTAGTTTCAATTGTTGGTGGGGACATATGGATATATTTTGGTTTCTTTCTCACACTTATTTTGTTCTCCTATTGGCCCAATCCACCAGTAGATTTTATATTACAGTGCTATGACTTTGAAGAAACTCGAAACTTAGGGTTTCAACCTGCACTCCTATCCCGCTTACTTTGGAATTCAAAGATATAACCCTACCTTCGGGATCCATGAATTTATTACCATTTCGAATTGCATGTTGGAAGTGTTGGTTGGAAGTGATAAACCTGTGTGTGAATTCAACTATTTATCTTTTTTTGGTATTGGATTCAAGTTTTGTTTTGAAAATACTTTCAAAGGGAAGCTATTGTTTGATAAAACACAATTCTGTAGTTGAAAATATATATGAAAATATAATTATCAACATAAAATGGGAATAGTTTTGTGCCCTGGAATGGATTCATTCTGTTATTATGGAAAAATAGGGTTCACTGGTTAAAATTCTAAAGTTTGAATGATATTCTCTCTACAAAAAATTATAAGAAGAGATTTCATACTGTTGTTGATATATTTTAGCAAACTTAATTCTCAATAATACAAAGAACAAAAATACAAAGTTGTGTTTTGAAGGTTGATGATTGATGGGTGATGCTTGTATGTGGAAAGAACATTGATCATTATCATCTCCCTACATAATTTTATTTTACGTAAATTATAAAGCCCTCATTTTTTCCCAATATCATTTTATGTTTCCATGTTATCTTCCAAAAGAAATATGATTTCATAGGAACTTTGTAATTGGAAAAAGAAGTTGTGAATAAGAACAATAAGCATTATTAACAAGACTTACAGTTGAGTATGAAGATGGCATGATTATTTAAATGGATTGGTTAAGAATGGATCTTATTTAGAACAATAATCGTTTATTTCCTTTTCATAAGTAACACTTTTCATTCATTATAAATACAAATGATGTCCCATTATTTCATTAAATACCCTTATTCTAGATAATGACAATTGAGGATTTTAATTGGAAGAATGACTATGATTATTGTATACAGAGAAATGGAATAATGGCATGCATGCTTGTGTGTTAAATAATGAGAACCAATATTTTGAGTTTATCTTTAGACAAAGTAATTGGTGGTTGATTAGTCTTTATGTTTTATATTCTCATCAAAGTTTTCTTGTAGATAATGAGTTTCTTTAGCATAGGTAGAAATGGAAGAGGCAGGGGAAGAAACAATTTCTGACAAAGGGGAAATAGGAGGCACAGATTTTCAATTCACTCTGATGTTGATCCTCAAGAGTCGAACCAACTATTTCAAGTTGGGTTCTTCAACCTGGTGGGTCAAGGGGTATTCCAGCCGCATCCTAAACATATTATACCCCCTTTCCAACCTCATCAGAATCTCTTAGGCGTCCATGTTCCACCTCATGTATCACTCCAGCTAGAGGTCCTCGTTAATGATGGTTGGAAAGAAATTCTCAACCAACCTACAGTCCAACATCATGGTTGGCCCATAGTTTCATTGTCGTTTCCTCCTCTACCTCCACATAACTAGCATGCCCAACAAATTTATCATATTTCATATCCTGATAAGTCCTCACATGCTAGTAAAAAACTGAAGAAAACCATCCCTGAACCTTTTTCAAGAAAAAGTTAAAACGTGCTCATTCATGCTAAACCCTCTAGGGACTCCTCTCGGCCAGTTACCTGTCATGCCCAGTATAATAGTGAATAGTCTCCAGTTCTCAGTGAAGTTCAGCCTCGTATGTCCAATCAACCAACCAATGAGAAGATCAACTCTACAAACAAAACAAAAAAGGAAGCAAATAGTGGGAAGAAACAAGCTCCTTCTCATAATAGATATGCATTTTAATTTTTATTGAAGAATTTGTTATGTTTGGGTTATTTTTAGATAGCATGGTATTATTATCTTCATTTTTGGACAACCAATCTTATTTATTTTTGTGGTGGAAAAACACATTTATTTATTGATATATGTGTGTGTGTGTGTGTGTGTGTGTGTGTGTGTGTGTGGACAATTTTGGGGAGACACATGGGAATATTCAAGTGATTGTTCATGTGTGTATTTATGAGGTGGCATGAATTATTTAAAAAAATAAATTATGGAGCAACAAGGAGGGAATCAAACTTAAAATAATTAAGAGATTAAGGGTCCCACCTATTAGTTATTATTATTATTATTATTTGTCCCTAACTAAAATTAACTCTATTATGGCTTAAATAATGGTAGTTTGAAACTACCACAACCTCTTTGAGGAAGATAAAAGTTGATCAAAGGAAGGGGCAGAGGAGAGAGAACAAGGGATAATTTTTTGATATAAGGTATGCTCTTATTCTTGTGAGATTAATTACTTTCATTCATTCTGAGTTATCTTTGAGTCTTAACCCTCTTGTTGACAACATGGTCTCATTGAATATTGCAAGATTCAAGGATTGAGATATATATTTCAATAACTTATTCATGAAAGGTTGATCATATGATCTTGATAGTGTGTGTATTTTGATTTGTACATGAATTAGATTTCATTATTTATAGGGAATATTTTGCAGAGTCATTCAATGATGATTTTGTGGCTAAGCCTATCCAGACTTCTATTCTCAGTCCTCTCTTATTGTTAGAGTCTTTGTGTATGGTTCCCATCGAATATCTCTAAATCTAATCTTGGTCCATATCCTCACAGGAATTTGAAAAGGGGTTATGATTGTAATTGATAATGAAATTAATAAAGCCACTTTGTTGATTTTGGTCTCACATGTGTATTTTCTGATGCTATTGTCATATTTAAATTTCATTTGTTCCTTAATCATAAAAACACAATACATATATATTTTTCACTTTTTGTTTTGTACTGTTAAATTATAAAAGACAACATTGATTTCTTGCACTTATTGCTCATGAATCAATCGATAATTTTGTCTTAGGCTATAAACACAGTGAAAAATCCTAACTATCTTACCCTAGACTAGTAAGATTCAAAAATGTTGGAGTGAGGTTCCTCGACATTTCCTAGTTAATTTGCTATCATATTCTCTGTATACCTAGTTGTTTTTCATTGTTCAATGGTTTAGGAACACTACATAATTCTTAAACTCCTATTACAAATATGTGTGTCAAAAGTGGTGTTTGAACACTAGGAATTGGTCTTGAGGCCTTTAGTTTGGTTAGGGGAGGAAAATATGGATTTCTAACCTCCAATTTGGAATATGGGCACCCTTATTATCCTTTTAACACTAGGAATAGCTATAGGGTCCTTTAACATGGCCAAGGGAGGAATGGCTCTTAGGACCTTTACTAATTGCCATGAACAAGGCATCCAACTAGGAATATGAGCACCATTAGTATGTTTTTCATAATAAGAATGTGTATCGGGGATTTTTCCATGACTAAGAGAAGAAAATAAGGGCCTTACATTCAGAATGAACATGAGCTTTAACCATTTATGGCCATGAACAAGGCCTTGAACCACCACACATATTATATCTAAGGGATCTCTAGCATCCTAGTTGGATATGGGTTCCATAAAGATGTTTTTTGCACCATATTCGGGTCTCAAGGCCTCTTGTTTGGACCTTAGTACCATTGGAAGGATATACACACCATGTATGACACTTAGATTATTAACCATGGTTAGGAAAGGAACATAAGGTTATTAGGACCTATTTAAACATTCTTAAGATCAAGCTTCATGTAGTCCTTAAACAACTACATAAGACATTTGTAAGGGATTGTTGAACTCTATGGGCGATATTTGGCACATTACTATGTTTTTCCCAATAAACATGGGTCTCATGGCCTATATGGCCATGAATAAGGCCTTTGACTATGAATATGGTCACCATTAATGTGTTTTTAAAAATAATAATGGGTCTCCAAGCCTCTTCCATGGTTGGGGGAGTAAAACAAGGACCTTATCTCCTAAAAAAATCCTCTTTGGATAAATTGTCATGAACAAGGCCTCAAACCACCCAACATGTCCTCTTTAAGGTATCTATAGCCTTTAGGTGGTATATGGGCACCATTAAGAGTTTTTTCACACTAGTGTTGGGTCTTGCAACCTCTGAGTTGGACCTCAGTGACATTAAGAGGTTTTTTGCATGACATAGGAAACATGGGACTTTGAACATGGTTAGAGAAGGATCACAATGTGCTTAGTCCCTATTTAAATATTATCAAGAAAAATCTTCATGAATTAGTCCTCAAACAACCACACACAATATCTATACAAGATCTTTGGTCTTTCTGGGGGATCTATGGCACCATTAGTATGCTTCACATAAAAATAATATATCTTGAGGCTTGTTCCATGGATCGAGGATGGAAACAAGGACCTTAGGCGCAAAAAAAATCTTCTCAAGCTCAAGGCTAATGTTATAGGCCTTGAATAACCACATAGATCCTCTCTAAGGGATCATTGGCCTCTGGGTGGGATATGGATGCCATTAGGATTTTTTCTACACTACATATGGGAGTCAAGGCTTGTACCATGGAAAAGGGAGGAAAGCAAGGGCCCTATACCTTAAAAAAAAAATTCTCATGCTCAACGGCCATGAATGAGGCCCATAACTAGGAATATGAGAACCATCAATATGTTTTGCACAATAAGAATGGGTCTTGAGGCCTTTACCATGGTAGGAAAGGGTGATTTTAGGGGCTAAATTTCGCTCATGGTATAATTTTCCATGGTTTTCCCGAGAAA
>JZKD02S2114682.1:760299-777624 GCA_000966675.3 Picea glauca | reverse complement strand
AAATCAAGAAGGAATATTTAAATGTTAAAGTATTGGAGAACTTTCTATTTATGGAAAGTGGTTAACCCTAAAATAAGGAAAATAGGTTAAGCGACCTAAAAATGGGTTAAGTGACCTAAAAATGGGTTAAGTGACCTAAAGGATGAAAGTATAAATAATATAGCAATGGTCTCTTGTAGATCATCCTTTTTGCATATCAATGGAGAGCTTTTTGTGGGAATATATTTTGGAGTATTGATGGAGAGCTTCTTGTGAGAGCTTCTTGAGCATTTTTGGTGTGGAACACTTGAGGATATTGAAGATATATAGGTGACTGAGGTAACCAAGGATATATAAGCCTAAATGATGATGAAAGTGAAGAAAATAAGGTCGAAATGCAAGGAAGGATAAATTATTTTGATGGTGCTTTCTAAGGTATGTTATTTATAGGTCATCTCACCATTTTCGCTATAACGTTTTTTCTATAATGCCTAAAATCCTAAAATTTCTATGCAAGTGAGAAAACATAGCCAAGTATATGTGGTTAAAAATTCAACTTGTGGGTCGTTTTAGTATAGGATTTACACTCCGTGGAAAATAGGATTTGTGGCTAGTCCTGAAACTAGTCAAAATCAGGTGTTTCGGGTAAGAACGTCATAACTTCTTCATAACAGATCCAAATTTAGTGAGACAAATTGTGTTGGTTAGATTACAGTCTGTAGTATTCTTTGTAACAGTTTCATATATATTCATCAAATATTTTGTGCGGGGAATGCTTTACAAGGTCGCTCTCTAGAATAAGCCAGAATTAAGCAAGGTATTCCATTTTTGCTATAACTCCTTTTCTAAGAGGTTTCAAGTAGTGTCAATTGGAGGAATTGTATAAAACACACTGAATAAAATTGTGTATCAGTTTCAAATCTTTATTCAGTACAGGTACAAAGTTATGATTATTTCAAGTTAGGGTTGTTGACTAATCCAAAACTAGTCATGGTTGAGACAAGCAGTTGATGAGTTGGCACATACATGAGGTGTATAGTTGATGATGTTGGTACATATTGATGAGTAATTGTTTATGAGTAGTTGAAACATGATTGGTATATACTTGGTACATGGTTGGATGCACTTGTTTTTGGTACAGGTTGATTACAGGTTGTTTGGCACAAGTTGGTGCATGGTTGATGCTCTTGTTTATGGTACAGATTAATATCTGTTGAGGATTGTTTCCTTATCTCAGTTGGTGCTGAGAATGAAAGTTGAGTCTTTCATATAGAGCTGGTTCTCTTGTAGAGTTGTACTCTATTCAGTTGTTGCTGATAAACCCCAAGGATTGTACTCCGTAATAAAAACAAAATTGTACATACATCTTGTGTTCTTTGTGTTCATTGTGGTGATGACTTGTTGATGATATATTGTTGATGTATGTTGCTGATATGTGCTCACATCTAATTGGTTATAAATGACAACAATGGGTAATGAATAAATGTTGAATGCTAATTGATGAGTTTTTGTGCAAGAGGGAAGTTTTGGGAAAAAGAGCCCCACACTCATTCACCCCCCCTCTAAGTGTGGTAGGTGTGTCCAACAAATATTATGTTTAATGTGGTGAAAATTATCTTAGTATTGCTACTCAGTGGGTTGGAGTATTTCTCTTTTTGACTATTCAAACTCTTTAGTAAATTAGGTGTACAAGTTTCTTGTTTATTTATTTTTCTTTTCAATATGAATAATTCACCATTGATACCTAAATCTAATAGAGGAAGGCCTAACAAAGTAACCCTAGATAGTTTGCAAGAATATATAGAATCAATAGAAAATGTTTTCATGAATCTATAGAATCAATAGAAGTCAAACTTCAAAGTGAATTAGTAGGAATGCTTCCAAGTGACTTAATAACAATGTTTGGTAATAAATTTAGACCCTTAGAAGATAATATTGAGAGACATATGAACAATAAACTATTAGGGTTTGGCCCTAAATAGCATGAAACATAAATTGGATATCAAAACCATCAAAGAGGAAATGAATAAGTTCATAGAGTTAGACCATCAACATAACAAAAGAGCCTTGAACCTCATAATTTTTGGTATAAAATAATGGAAATACGAGGAAACATTAGTAATAGTCAAGGAGAAATTAAAAAATAAATCACAAATTGAAACAATTGGTCTTATATAATTGAACATAAAGATAAGTTGAGTTGGGTTATGGTAAGTTCTAATTCCCACAAATATGACATACTTAGTAAAACTCAGAACTTAAAACGATCTAAAATATTTATAAATGTAATGATATCAAGTTGAATTAAGGAACGAGGTTCAAAAGGTAAAGGAAGTAAAAAATGAATGAAAATTATAAATAATTAGGAATTGAAAAACTATTATTAGGGATAGAGACCAAAAGGATAACAATAAATATAAATTTGAGACACTTTGGATCATATCTTGGAACTATCAGTGTTGAAAAGTTGGTTGTCATTAATGTCAACCCTAGAAAAAGTCCAGAAGCCCCAGAATCCATGAGAAGTAATGGGTGATGTCAACACTAGAAGAAGTCTAGAAGCCTTTAGAAGTAATGGGTGTATCTAAAGAAGTTTCCAAAGTGGTCCCCTTATGGCATAGCTTCAAGTATGACCCTCACAGGAAGACGCTTTGAAGAATTCTACAAGAAAAACTGGAAGTATGGTTAAGAAGCCTCGGAGGTGTGGTCATAAATCCCAAAGTTGATTGAAAAAAATAAGTATGAAGAACATTGTAAATACATGCAAAACCCGCATAGATGGATATTCCTCAACATTTCATTTCCAACGGTAGGTGGCACACCACGTGGTTTCTCGTAGTTGAGAAGTTATGCCCTCTTAAAGATGATGCCCCAAAGTATGGTCAAGAATACCTGGATCTAAGGATGATAAGTTACAAGTCGAACCAAAAATTAATTAACAAAGAAAAGTTGTTGCAACAAGAAATTACAAGTCGTCCCTAAAGTCAAATAAAGGAGGCACTTGGAAAAGTATAAATACACATCAAGAACCTCACAATTGGTCATTCAAACAAGTGTGTGCTTATGGTATAGAGCTAATATAAGTGGTTCTACACTTGTTCTAGGACGATTGGCAATTTCAACAATGCAAATATGGCTTAGGAGAAAGGAGGCCGAGGAGAGAAAGAGGTGACTATACTATTTTTATGAGGTTATCTGCAGGTTGCAATGGAGCAAGGTGTGGATTTATGAGGTTATATGTGGGTCATAGTGGAGCAAAGTGCAGATGTACGTGAGTCACAGTCGAGAAAACTGTGGATTTATGAGGTTATCCACGATTCATAGTGGAGCAAAGACCAAATGTAGGTGGGTCATATTGGAGCAAAGATCGGATGTACATGGGTCATAGTGAATCAAAGCAGGGATGTACATGCTTTGATAGTGTATGAGTAGCAAATCTGTGAATTTTTTTTGAAGAAGGATCCCTTGTCTTGATTCTAAGGTTGAGAAAGGTATGATGATCAGAGATCTGATGCATTATGGTTTCCTCATGATGAAAGGTATGTTTGTCTACATGTTTTGAAGTATGTCTTGGATATTTTGGTATATTCCTTGAAGTATATCTTGGAGAGTCTTTGGCATATGGCTAGAGACATATCTTAATGATGTAATATTTGATATATCAAGTTTTTAAATAATGTAAGGCATGTTTTCTATGTTTTTTGATATTCATATCTTGAAGGTCGTGGTATATGCTTAAGGCATGTCTTGGAGGTTATGGTACATGGTTTATGACATATCTTTGTGTACATTATTGAGACATTTCATGAATTATATGACATATGTTTGAGTAACATGTTTTGGTACATGGTTGAGGCATATCATGAATGACATGGCATATGCTTGAGGCATATCTCTTGTACATGATGGATGTTTGACACATGCTTGAGGTATATCTTTGGCACATGTTTTGAGGAATATCTTGGTGATGTTGGGCATATATTTTGGGATATGCTCTTGGTGATATTGGTATATGTTATTGGGTTTGCATCATATTTGATGATGATGATGATGTATCTGTATCGGTGATAGTATATCAGTGTCAGTGACACAGACAAAGACAGTTACAGTGACAGAGACAATGGCAGTTTGGTTATCAATGACAATTTTAGTGATAGGTTGAGTCTCCATTTATATTTCAGGGAGGAAGGAAGGGGCAAGGAAAGGGGCTTGTAGCCTCCTTCCAGTTGGAGCCAAAGAATACATGTAGTTGGAGCTTCCTTCAGGTTAGAACCTGTAAATCATGGGGTTGGAGCCTCCTTCCAATTGGTGTTGGAGAGTATAGGGAGTTTGAGTTTCCTTTAGGCTGGATCCTATAAACTAGAGGGTTGAAGCCTCCTTTTAGTTGGATTTGGAGAATTTTGGGACTTGTAGCTTCCTTCGGGTTGGAGCCTATAAACAAGGGGTTGGTGCTGGAGAATTTTGGAAGTCAGTTCTTTCTATGATTGTAATCTTCTGTTATATAAGAAAACATTCCATGTTTTGCTCCCATTTGGGTTTCCACATAAAAATCTCTTGTACATTGTGTATGATTTGATGCATTGTTGAATGGTATTGTTTATGGTTATATGTTCATGACATGTTAAATGAAATCATAAGTGAACGAAATTATTTATAAGTTAATGTTTACATATGTTATGATTAAAAATGGTAAAAAGTGTTCAATATTGATTAAAACCCCCACTAAGTATTGGTGAATATTCCAAGAATTGTTTTTAGAGAAGGTCCTTCAGAAATAGCCTAACCACTAGAAGGTAGATCATGGAGTGCATAGATAATGTAATGTCAGTGTTTGATGGTCATAATTATGAGATATGGAGTTCAAGAATGAAATTATTTTTACAAGCACATGGGTATGACGTTTGGAAATCAGTTGTTATAGGATATACCGCTTCAAATAAAACTTTGAAGACTGCATCCAAGAAGGAATTAAGAATGAATAACAAAATAACAACGCATGCCTTCCTAGACACATTATCTAATTCAGTAAAAGTTAAAGTGGGACAATGTTCATCAGCCAAAGAGCTTTGGGATAAGCTGCATAATGTCTACGTTAACGAATATCCTCTTATCATAAAGCCAAAACATGTTGATCAAGATAAATAAGATGTTAATATAGAACAAGAAGAAAGAAGTTCATCATGTCAAATGAATTGAGAAGAAGAAGAAGAATGTGAAGTAGATCTTGAAGCAGAACTAATCAACGCCTTAAGTGAGGTAAAAATAGAAAAGAGGAAAAACAGGTCAATCAAGAAAGAATTGATCAAGATAAAGGAAGGTTCCCAAAATCCGAAATTTGAAGAAGACCAACAAATGATTATGAACCTAAAGGTCCAAGTAGAATAAGCTAGAATAATTGAAAAAACACTCAAAAATAAGTTCGAAGAAAAATGGTATTTGGAAGATGAAATAGTATCACAAATAAAGGAAGCAGAGAAGAGAGAAAATATTTTGACAAGTCATATTAAGGAAATATTTGAGGACTTAAATAAGATTGAAGCATAATTTAGTCAACAAGAAAAAAGACTTGAAGAATAAATCATCTCCTTGAAGACCCAACTTCAAGAAGCAAAGAGAATGGAAGAACCAATGAAGATCCAAATGATGAAGAAAGAAGAATATTGTGAGGTGCTCTAGCCATTTCTCTATGCATCAAACAAATTTCAATCCTAAGCCCTTAGTTCCTAGTTGTCCCCAAACCCCTATAAATATTTATTCATAAATATGTTTGGTCTATAATAAATGTTATATCCATTGCATTAAGAGTGCACATGTGCTCTTGTGTTTTCAAATCCTTGTGATTGTGCACTCATCCATGCCTAGTAGGAATGTGTGTGCATTCCTAGAACACACATGCACTTTAGCGTGCATGTGTTTTAGGAACGTGCACATTTTCCTGCTGGGAATTTTTATGTGCCAAGCACACTCCTCTACCTCATCTATCTCAAGCCTGACATTTGCATGCCTGAAATCTACACAAAAAAACAGCAGGAACAGACATAATTTTTTTGTGTCTTGTTGTTTAATTCATAGAAAATTTTGTGCTATTGCAAGACAATTGTGGGAAGAATTGGAAGACAAATTTGTCCAAGGGGAATTGGAATTGTTGGTTGTTTCTTCTTGGAATTGGAAGACAAATTTGTCTAATTGGAATTGTTAGTTGTGTCTTCTTGTGTAATACTAAAACAAATTTGTCCAATTGGAATTGTTAGTTGTTTCTTATTGTGCAATACCAAGAAAAATTTGTCCAATTAGAATCGTTAGTTGTGTAATACCAAGACAAATTTATCCAATTGGAATTGGAATTGTTATTTTTTTCTTCTTGTGTAATAACAATACAAATTTGTCTAATTGGAATTGGAATGATTAGTTGTGTCTTATTTTTTAATATGAAAAAAAAAAATTCCACTTGGAATTGGAATTGTTAGTTGTGCCTTCTTGTGTAATACTAAGAAAAATTTGTGGTGAGGTTCTTGGAAGCCAATTTTTCTCTTTAAACATGGTGAATCGATGAATTAGAGAAAGAAAGTCCTCAAGGAAAGAGAATTGTATCAAAAAGGTAGAAGAAGAAAGAGAAAAGGAAAAGTTATGTATGTCAAAGCATGGGATTTCAGAAGAGGGAAATCCAATTTCTAGTGGAATAGATGTCGATGTTGTTTCTCCTCCATTGACACAAGAAAATCATAAGAGTTCAATGGAGACCAATCCATGTAGTATCTCATCAAGAGAACTTGTTTTGGATGACTAAATGATGGAGGATTTTCTTGGAGTTGATTATACAATGGATGAAACTAGAGAGGCAAAAAGTGCACAACATTGTGGTGAAGAAGTTCCTGTGGTGCAATCCATTTTTGGACATTCACATGTTCCAAAAACTAGTCAATCCCATGTCCACTCTCCTCCCAGAATTGATTCCTCAGTGATTGAAGGGGAAAGAACTGCAACATTGTTAACTCCACAACAGGGAGGTTAAGAGTGCCAGAATAGGGGTTCATCATCTCTACCTAGATTGAGCAGTGTGCGACAAAAAAACTCCTAAATGCATTCAAGTGGATGAAAGTGGTATAGCATCACTTGAAGGTAAGTTAGCTAACCATACTATTTGTTATCATTCTTATAAAATAATTAAAGAATATTTTGAATAAAAATTAGATGTCATTGAATGTCAATTATTTTTTTCTTTGTTAAAATCTAGAAGTTTGACTACTGATAGGAGAACTTTAGGCATTAAAACAGTCAAAAGTTTAGAAATAAGTCATCATATTGTTAGAAACCTTGTAGATGATTTTCAAAGAATTGGTAGGAAGTATCGTTCTAAAGACCACAATGCAGCCCGACATTGTTGGAATATTATTTAATACTGAGAGGGAGGGTTGAATCGGTATTATCCTTTTTCAACAACTTAAAACCACTTAATTATTAATTTTATCAAATCAAAACAAATGATAAAAAAAAGGTACAGTACACAGAATTTAAATGTGGAAAAACCAACTTCACAAATGTTCTTCTTATTTTCAATAAATATTACATTTAATTATCAGCTCCAACTCAAAGGAAACACCGATTCCTTGTTTTACTAGAAACAACTAGAAGGAGGTTGCAACCCCCTATATTTTATGAAAATCGACTCGAGGGAAGCCCCAACTCCCTAGTTTCTTCATCTATCACTGAAAAGATGATGCAACACCTTGGTTTACCAGCTTCAACTAGAAGGAGGATACAACCTCCTTTACAGGATCCAAATTTCTCTAGCACCACACAACCTCCCTTTATATGATAAGTACTTCAATCTTCATAATCTTCTTTGGATTATATTTCATATCTTCATTTACTTTCTTTGCCTCTAACTCTGTTATTGATATTCAGATTTCAAGAACAGATACACCCACTCTTTCAACAACAATTTATGTTTATATAGTCTTCTAATGGTCATGTACAATTGAACATTTGCACCTCTTTAATATAATAATGTATATTTTCATTATAGGTATGTACCTTTTCAATATAAGATATTAATCAAATTATTTTAATTAATACAATGTCAATGAACTTGTTGTTGCAAGAGTCAACTCTAGGCTATAATTGAGCCAAGCCTTAGCACATTTTAAATGAAAAAATAAGTTTTCACTCAGAACTTGTTTTGGGTTGCGTGCAAGTAAATTTTGAGATAACCATGAACCACTTTTGATTAGAAGTTGCCCCTTCCAATCCGAGAGGGATATCTCTAATATATGTCACGATAGGATATCCAATAAGCTTAACAGTGGAAATATATGTGGGTAACAAATAGTTTTGAGGTTTTTAGGGATGATGGGTTGGACCAGGAGGTAGTCCATTGGGCATGGAGTCAAATAATCAAGGAAATAATAAGAGTGTTTCGGCAATGGAAATCCATGGAATAGAGGCGAGGTAGAAGTTGATTACAAAGAGAAGGATTTATATTAGTATGGCAGCAAAATAAAGAGAAAACATATCAATACACAAGGAGCACTTAGCGATGAGTGAAATCAAGCATAAATCAATGGAAAAAGATGGTTGGGATAGAGAATCTAGAAGTGGATGAATTCTGAACCTTGATCTCTGTAAGAAACAACCTATAACCAGTCTACAACAAAGCATCTAACAGAGGATGAATTCTATTACAAAATAGTTACAAATCGAGAAGAAAAGATAGATGGAGTGATATTGAAACTAAGAAAATGGACAAACTTTACAAGAAACATCACAAGAATCTATGATATGGATAAAACATGCTTCTGCAATCTTTTATTAAATTGAAAATGAAAGCTACAGCCCAGGAGTACTACTCCTGTGTCTCTTTCCCCCCTTTTCTTCTTCAAGAAGATACAATAATATAAGTCTTTTTCCCCCTTTCAAATAACTGAAAAATGATTTGAATTACAAAGAAAATATATACAAAAATTAATAGGTATTTCATGTAGGTATTGATGCCGAAATCCTCCCAAAATACAACAACAGTTACCATCAATTTCAGAAACTTTCTGCCATTAGAAAACATACCAAACTGTTGAAAATTGTGGCTGCGGTTATGGTTATGTATCTCTCGAATTGTGATAGATGTGTATAAACTAAAAGAGTATTTTGTGCATATTTTGTTTTTGATAAAAAACCTCTCTCAGTTCCCTGAGATCCATTTCCATTTGCCCCAGATCTGCATTTTACAAACATGTGTCAAAACAGGAAAATATGAGATCCGAAAATTAGGGCTCAGAGATGGATTCGATTCTCCCAATATGTGACACCTGTACGAAAACCAAGAGATCAATATTGATATATGATGTTTTAGTCACAAAAAACTCTGACCGTTTCTCAAAATGATATTCCAGTCACTCAGAATCATCATTTGAAAATGATGACTCAGCACAGTAAAAAATGCCACATTTCTGAAAACAAACCTCATCTTGCGTGGGAATTTTGAATGCCTTTCCAAGATTCTAATGAAAATATGAATGCACCACTGGACATATTAGGATCTGTAGATGTCAACCGACCATTTGAGCGTGCAAAACAACCTCTCCACGACTGAGAAAACTGACTTTTTCTAAGGCAGTTTAGTCACAGGAAGAAATCTGCGATTTCGGTGGCTAACAGGCCGAAAATAAGGGTATCTTAGCTACCGAAAGTCCTAGATTTCGGTGGCTAACAGTGCGATTTCAGAGTTCCATAAGCCACCCCCGAAACCTTGATTTTGGGATTTCAGGTTTCGGGAAACAGAGCAGTGGTTAAAATATTTACGTCAGCGAAAGCTCCGATGGCCGAAACCCTGAAATGGTGATGTGGCATTTATGTTAAAACCTGTTATAGTGATTTTATGTCATTTATTGCATTATTTTCACGCCTACTCATGAGATATTCCTCCATGTGGCTTGATGTGTGGCGCTTGAATGCTTGGTCTCGGTCGATACACTTTCGGCAGCTAATGGCATATGAAACCTGAGATTTAAGCTATAGAAAGTATGCACTTTCGGTAGCTAAACAGTATAAATTTTTTACTCCCAAGCTACCAAAAGCCAAAATTTCAATATTTTTTCGAACATAGGCTCCATCTAGGGATGATAATTTCCTGTAAAGCACCAAGAACAGTAGACCATGTGCCTTCATCCATTGGGCGACCCGAAATCATCCTTATCAAACTCTAAACCCTATCACTTTACTTGCAGCTTTCCGAAACAAAAACCGCGTGTTCATTCATTGGGCTATGGAGTCATAATGCTTTAAAACAAAACCATATTGGATTTGAAACTGAACTGAAAACATATTAAAAACCACCACTGTAATCTAATGCTCAAATTCAAGCTTATTTATATACATCACCTACTCTAACTACTGAAAAATTCCCACTGAATCAAATGATATGAAAATGCCAGTGAAGCCAATCCAATAATTGTCTACTTATTTGAAATTTTCTCACACTTTCTTTGAGCAGGCTGAAAAAGGAAACTGACAACTCCCATCTGACCTATTGGTGATCATGAATTTTCAAACCTTTCATCGATTCTTGTGACAAAATATCCATGACATAGCATACTCCTACATTAAATGAATCTAAAAGATCAGCAAAAGGATCTTGGAAAAATATATGGTTCTGAGGTTTTAAAACATCCAATACTACTCTATGTTCTGATTTATAATGCTTAGGATCATTCTTGAAGAGAATATCTTAGTACCCTTCAAGATCATCTGCAATGGCATATCCAAAATCATGGCACAATCTTGTCTGAAGACCCTCATCCCTCCATTAAAAATTTGTCGCAAGTTGTTCTACAGAAACGATGAAATAATCATCACTATACTCATCATATTTAGGTTGAACAGATAACTCAAGAGGGTCATCAGTCAGACAAAAAATCGGCACATCAACTGTGGATCTCTCAAGCAAAGGAAACTAGTTACTATCTCTGGCATATTGTTTATTTCATAATCATACTTTTGCAAATCATAGTCTAAAGCATTCTTGAACAACAAACTTTCTTCAGGATCATTAAACATGGAAACCATATCTTTTTCATGAAATGACACAAAGTCTAAAATCTGATCTCCTGGCAGGAAATCATCATAAATAGGTTCACCAACTTCCTGTAAAGTTCCATCAAATACATGACTTTCATCATTTAAAAACAGATTTACATCTTCAGAAATGGAAGAAGTTTGACACTCATATGCGAGACTGTGTGAAAGTTGCAAATCTGTGTGAGTAGGGGCTGTAACATAGTTGTTCAAGAGTAGATCTATCTCTTCTTCTGTAGGTTGATCGTCATGTTGAATATTTTCCTCTTGATTATGTTCACAAGATCCATCTTTATGAGCCAACTCTTCCTCATACTGATAATCTTCATCAACTTGAGAAATTTTTTATATTTCTTCCTCCTCTTCAAGAGGATTTGTTTGATCATTTTGTCTTATGAATTCTATATTACAACAATCTTCAAAAAGTATTTCATCTGAGTAGATTCTTTTACAATGTTGATGAAAAAGTATGTGAAAATCTTTCAATGAAGGAATACTGGAATGGGGTAAAGATTTATACCATAGTCTAGCATATTTTTCCAATGAAAACATAAACAATTTCATGAGGACATCTTCATCATGTACATTTAATTCCTCCATGAGCTTGTGGAATTAAACCAAGTGTTGAGTGGGATTGTCGTCCACATATTCTCCAAATTTAGGAAGGAAATCTTCCCAAATTTTAATGTCTGGAACAGTGTTTGGAAAGCCATAAACATTTGTAAAGTCCAGAGGAGAAAACCTTGCAGCTATTCGAGCAGTGAATGAATTCAACATTTAAGACCAGTGGAGTTGCCAGCAAAATTATGAAGAGTCTACGAACCAAGGAGTCGCCAGGTGAATGATCACAGCCAATTGAATTCCTATCCCTTGTTCACCATCGAGAGATAGATATGAACTTTGTTGTATCCCAGGGAAGATAAATTCATCCTCCATCCCCGACAATGACACTAGAAAATGTTGTCGTAAGAGTCGACTCTAGGCTGTAATTAAGCCAAGCCTTAGCACATTTTAAATGAAAAAATAATTTATCACTCAGAACTTGTTTTGGGTTACGTGAAAGCAAATTTTGAGATAACCACGAACCACTTTTGATTAGAAGATTCCCCTTCCAACTTGAGAGGGATCTCTTGAATATATGTCACAATAGGATATCCAATAAGCTTAACAGTGAGAAGATATGTGGGTAACAAACAGTTTTGAGGTTTTTAGGGCTAATGGGTTAGACCGACAGGTAGTACATTGGGCATGGAGTCAAATAATCAAGGAAATAATAAGAGTGTTTCGGCAATGGAAATCCATGGAACAGAGGTGAGGTAGAAGTTGATTACAAAGAGAAGTATTTATAAAAGTATGGTAGCAGAATAAATAGAAAACATATATATACACAAGGAGCACTTAGCGATGAGTGAATTCCAAGCATAAATAAGTGGAAAAAGATGGTTGGGACAGAGCATCTAGCAAAGGATGAATTTTGAACCTTGATCTTTGTAAGAAACAACCTATGACCACTCTACAACAGAGCATCTAACAGAGGATGAATTCTATTACAAAATAGTTACAAATCAAGAAGAAAAGATAGATGGAGTGATATTGAAACTAAGAAAATGGACAAACTCTACAAGCAACATCACAAGAATATCTTATATGGATAAAACATGCTTCTGCAATATTTTATTAAATTGAAAATGAAAGCTACAGCCCAGGAGTACTACTCATGTGTCTCTTTCCCCCCTTTTCTTTTTCAAGAAGATACAATAATATAAGTCTTTTTCCCCCTTTCGAATAACTGAAAAATGATTTGAATTACAAAGAAAATCTCTCCAGAAATGAACAAGTATCTCATGTAGGTATTGACGTTGAAATCCTCCCAAAAGACAACAACAGTTACCATCAATTTCGGAAAATTTATGCCATTAGAAAACGAACCAAACTGCTGAAAAATGTGGCTGCGGTTATGGTTCCTTATCTCTCGAATCGTGACAGTTGTGTATAAAAGAGAATTTTGTGCATATTTTAGTTCTGAGCAAAAACCTCTCTCAGTTCCCTGAGATCCATTTCCATTTTCCCCAGATCTGCATTTTACAAACATGTGTCAAAACAGGAAAATATGAGATCCAAAACTTAGGGCTCGGAGATGGATTCGATTCTCCCAATATGTGACACCTGTAGGAAAACCAAGAGAGGTTATTGACATATGATGTTTTAGGCACAAAAATTCCAACCGTTTCTCAAAATGATATTCCAGTCGCTCAGAATCATCGTTTGAAAATGATAACTCAACACAGTAAAAAATGCCACATTTATGAAAACGAACCTCATATTGTCGAGGAATTTTGACTGCCTTCTCAAGCTCAAAATGAAAATATGAATGTACCACTAGAAATCTTAGGATTTGCAGATGTGAATCGACCATTTGAGCATGAAAAACGGCTTCTCCACGGCTGAGAAACCTGACTTTTGCTAAGGCAGTTTAGTCACGGGAAAAAATCTGCAATTTTGGTGGCTAACAGGCCGAAAACAAGGGTATCTTAGCTGCCAAAAGTCACGGCTTTCGGTGGCTAACAGTGTGATTTTGGAGTATCGTAATCCACTAAAAGTCTCGAATCCTCGATTTCGGGATTTCAAGTTTCGGGAAACAGAGAAGTGGTTAAAATATTTACGTCATCCAAACCTCCGATGGCTGAAACCCCGAAATGGTGATGTGGCATTTATGTTAAACCCTTTTATAGTGATTTTATGTCGTTTATTGCATTCTTTTCGCACCTACTCGTGAGTTATTCCTCCATGTGGCTTGATGCGTGGCACTTGAACGCTTGGTCTCGGCCGATACACGTTCGGTAGCTAATGGCATATGAAACCCGAGATTTAAGCTACCGAAAGTATGCACTTTTGGTAGCTAAACACTATAAAAATTTTCCTCCTAAGCTACCGAAAGCCAAAATTTCAATATTTGTTCCAACAAAACCATTGTGTCTTTTAAATCATTTAGTCATGTTTTCAATCGGATCAACATATTTTGACTATCATGATTTAATTCACTTTTTACCTTACCATACCTAAATACCACCATGGTTTGCAAATACCATGTGCTCTTTCACTTTTTCCCTTTTTCTTTAACTCCACTTTCACTTTTACCTTTTCCTTTATTCCACTTTCATATTTGCTCATCTTTTATGTAAACTCCACTTCCACCTAAATTTTCAACTTTTGTTATTTATTAGTCATATTTATATTTAGTCTACTTTCATTTCCACTTTTGCGTAAACTTTGTTTCCACTTAACTTTTCCACTTTTGTATTTATTAAAGTGATACCAAGGCCACATTTATATTTAATCACTTACTAAACTTTGACATATATTTGATCACTTATTAAACTTTGACATATATTTGATCACTTACTAACCTTTGATATCAATGACCATTTATAAAACAATTGACTGCATGAGTGGATCTAACCATTGGTTGTTGCTGGAAGTTGTTTGGGTTTGAAGGGTCGTCCAACTATAGCCTAGAAAAAATGATGAAAAAAAAATTGCTAGGAAATATTGATTACCATGTTGATTTGATAGACTCGAGGGTTCTCGGTGCCGCATCAACACATTTCCCTTTGACTACACTCTGAAATCATAGTGCATGAGAACGTATTCAAGGGAGAAACTCGCCAGTATTTGTTCTGTTAATCATGATCATGTCTCAACAGAATATACAATCACCAGGACAACTCGACTCGACCATTGTAGTAATTCAAATTATCTCGTCCCTACCTAGATTGATCAGTGTGCGACGAAAAACTCCTAAACGCATTCAAGTGGGTGAAAGTGGTCTAGCATCACTTGAAGGTAAGTTAGCTAAATGTACTATTTATTATAATTCTTATAAAATAATTAAAGAATATTTTGAATCCAAATCCGATGTCATTGAATGTAAATTATTTTTTTCTTTGTTAAAATCTAAAAGTTTGACTACTGATAGGAGAATTTTAGGCATTAAAACAGTCAAAAGTTTAGAAATAAATCATCATATTGTTAGAAACCTTGTAGATGCTTTTCAAAGAATTGGTAAGTAATATCTCTCTAAAGACCGCAATGCATCCCAACATTGTTGGAATATTATTTAATAATGAGAGGGATGGGTGAATCAGTATTATCCTTTTTCAACAACTTAAAACCACTCAATTGTTAATTTTATCAAATCAAAACAAATGATCAACAAAAAAGGTATATTACACATAATTTAAACATGGAAAAACCAACTTCACAAATGTTCTTCTTATCTTCAATAAATATTACATTTAATTATGAGATCCAACTCAAAGGAAACACCAATTCCCTGTTTTACTAGCAACAACTAGAAGGAGGTTGCAAGCCCCTAAATTTTACCAGTTCAGACTGGAGGGAAGCACCAACTCCCTAGTTTCTTCATCTATCACTAAAAAGATGATTCAACACCCTTGTTTACCAGCTTCAACTGGAAGGAGGCTACAACCTTCTTTGTAGGATCCAACTTTCCCTAGCACCACACAACCTCCCTTTTTATGATATGTACTTCAATCTCCAAATCTTCATAATCTTCTTTGGATTCTCCTACATATCTTCATTTACTTTATTTTCCTCTAACTCTGTTATTTATCTTCAGATTTCAAGAATAGATACACCCACTCTTTCAACAAGAATTTATTTTTATATAGTCTTCTAATGGTCATGTACAACCGAATAGTTGCACCTCTTCAATATAAGATATTAATCAAATTATTTTAATTAATACAATGTCAATGAACCATTGTATCTTTTAAATCGTTTAGTCATGTATTCAATCAGGTCAATAGATTTTAACTATCATGATTTAATTCACCTTTTACCTTATCATAGCTAAATACCACCATGGCTTGCAAATACCATGTGTTCTTTCACTTTTTCCCTTTTTCTTTAACTCCACTTCCACTTTTACCTTTTCCTTTATTCCACTTTCATATTTACTCATATTTTACGTAAACTCCACTTCCACCTAAATTTTCAACTTTTGTTATTTATTAGAGTCATATTTATATTTAGTCCACTTTCATTTCCATTTTGCATAAACTTTGCTTCCACTTAACTTTTCCACTTTTGTATTTATTAAAGTGATACCAAGGTCACATTTATATTTAATCACTTACTAACCTTTGACATATATTTAATCACTTACTAAAATTTGACATATATTTGATCACTTACTAACCTTTGATATCAATGACCATTTATTCAACATTTGACTACCCGAGTGGATCTAACCATTGGTGGTTGTTGGAAATTGTTTGGGTTTGAAGAGTCATCCAACTTCGGCTTGGAAAAAACGATGAACAAAAACTTGCTAGGAAATATTGACTACCATGTTGATCCGGTAGGGTTCTCAGTGCTACATCAACAAATTTCCCTTTGACTGCACTTTAAAATGATAGTGCATGAGAAAGTATTCAAGAGGGTGACTCGCTGGTATTCGTTATGTTCATCATGATCCTATCTCAATAGAATATATAATCACCAGGACAACTCAAATCAACCATTTTAGTAATTCAAATTATCTCATTCTTTTATTTTTATTCTTTCATTCTTTGAAAACACTCAACCAAACGATCCCTTGTATTCTGTTAGTCCACTGAGTTCCTATAACTCAGTATTCCTGTAGATTTTACTATTGTTCCATGTCATACTCCATTCTATTGCACAAGTTTTAAGTTGGTAAAATCCCTACCCAACCACTAAATGGAAACAACTAATAGGTAACCTACCCATTGTCACCTTAGGTAGGTGTCCCCTTCACTTTAGAGGTGATGTAGTCACATCAAAGGGGGAATCTCAGTAACCCTAGGGAGAATGAGATGAAGATGGAGGTAATATGGAGAAGAATTCCCTAGAGGTCAATCTAAATTATGTGTAACGATTGGAATGAAGTCTTGGGAAGATCAAAGGGTTTCCAAGTAAGTTAAGTGACCCGCCAAGTGTGAACACTTGCTTGAGACACAAGGAAAACCAAGCATATAGTATAATATGTTAGTTGGAAAAGAAATTTAATCTTGCTTTCCCTAATTTTCAGCAACAATAAATGATATATATCATCTCAATTGTTAAGCCCTAATATTGGCTCATTACCCCTTAAATGGGGGCATATTATATTAGTAATTTTACTTTATTTATGTCAGCTTTAGGCCATTAGTTGTAATTATACCTCCTAGTCTCCTATATATACCAAGGAGACATTTTCATTTTGAATCATCTTGTACTTGAACATTTAAGTGG
>JZKD02S2114682.1:739338-757281 GCA_000966675.3 Picea glauca | reverse complement strand
TAACAAAGTAATTCATTTAAAATTCACTTTTTCACATATGAAAAACCTTAATTTAGGAAGATATCACCCCTTTAGGGGATGTTTTGGCACTAAGAGGAGGTCATTGACGATGGAGGAGAGTGGAGAGGATTCCCAAAGCCACATGTAAAACATCAAGATCATTTCCTTCAGGATTCCCTCAAAACATCCTTGTGTCAATGCATGTCACCCCACCACCAAGCCCTAACCTCCCTAGGTGATGCCATGCCTCTAGATGTGACGTTTTGCCTCTCCCAGGAAAAATGTTTGGCATGTGGGGGATAGGATACATCATACAAGTCATATTTAAGGCCTTCCAAGTTTGATATTTATCATCTGGCATGTGGGCCCTTAGCATCCACCTATGGGAATCAAGCCCCATGGAAGCCAAAGCTAGGATTGTTCTTCCAAAACTATCCACCAACTAGGTCCTACAAAGACAAATAAGCACACCCTCCAAGGATCTCAAGTCATAAAATCATGATAAGTGAATCATGTTAATAAATGAGTCGCCTAAGCATGTGCATCAAATATCATTGTATCAAAAAATTAATTGCTCAAATACATTATGAAACTTGTCAATCTTGAATATGGGAGGGTTGACAAGGTGTCCTATTGGGTAGATATTTCCCTAGGTCAAGGAGATTTTCCAAGATATCCCTCTCTAAGACATGTAAAGTGGGTGAGGTGGTTGGGGCCAAGATGCAATGGGCATAGGGCTCATGATATACAAGTCAGGTCCTAGTGTCTCATTCATGGGTTCCTTTGTAGAGGGTGTGTGGTACCTTCCTCCGCAATGCACTTTTTCCAAGCCCATTATTTTCCATTATTTCATAACTTTAATGAAAGGTTGAAGGCCATTTCCCTGGTATGGGGTCCAGATAATAACAATGTCACCCACAAACACCTAGTGGAAATGTGAAGGTTGGCTCATGATGGGACCCCCTTTCTCTCAGTCATGCAATTGAAATCCAATACCATAGCTTGGTGACTAGATGATGGTAATGGAATACCACTAGATATCCATGGACATGATAGGATGGCTCATGAGGAGACCTCCTATCCTTCAACTAACCATTTAATCATTTTTAATCATATTTTATGGTGGGTCCCCCTTTTCTCAAAGATAATTGTTTCATTTCTTTCTTGGGTGATCCCCAGGTGAAGCATCTAGAAGGTTTATACATAGGATTTTATATTTTACCCAACATCAATCCCTCTCTGCCTTCAGCTCCTTCTTCCCATAGAATGAGGGACAACCCCTTCTTGGGTCAGTACACCCTAAAATCCCAAGAGATAAGGAAATGGGTGGGAATCGTGATGGAAAGTGGTAAGTATGGTATGGAATTATATGATGGATCTTCAAAGAAGTTCCTAGTAGAAAACCCATCCCTAAGGAAGACCACTTACTAGGGAACAATGTCAACCACCAAGGTGAAACAGGGAAAAAGGCATAATGTCCAAGCATATGTCATGAAATCTAGAGAAATCTAAGATACAACATACTCAAATAGGTTAAGTATTGAAATGATTATCATCATAATACTGACTTATACCTCATGGAGCAAGGCCCACTGCCTTCCAGAATCCAGTTGATGTGGTGGTGAGAAGGGTCTCCAACTATGCAAAAGGGTATTGTTGATCATGTAGTCTCTTGGCACTCCATATCTGCATCCTTAGGGCCTCGAGACATAATCTCCTTAGTTATCCACAAAATGGGGATAAAAATCCACTGTGGAACTTCTTGTTTTCATGTTGACATCAATTCCATCATGATATTTCCATCAAATGTGTCTTGTCAAAATTAATTATTAGCAAGATCACAAGAAAACATCATTTTCTACAACAAAGCTATCATTTCATGAAATGCAACATTAAAACCCTTAGAAAGTATTCTCATAGATGAGATAACCCTGAAACAAGTGGCCCAACATATTTGTGGGCCTTCATTGGTAGGCTACCTCATTATGACATGTAGTTAATTAGAGCAGTTAAGGGACTAGTACAAGGTTTCTAGCATGAGAACATTAGGCCTTATTCCAACCAAAAATATGTACTAAAAATGAGAAGGGGATATAGGGACTGTGAACCCCATATTAAACACTTGCTTGAAATTACATAGACATAATTGTATGAGAGTTTAAGGACATTACATAGTGCATTTAACTTGGGCCAAATATATTTCCATGCCATGCCATTCCATGCCTTTCCATGCCATGCCTTGCATTTCCTTTCTTTGTTATACCATGTCGTGTCTTTCCATGCCATGCCTTTGCATGCTATGTGTTTCCTTACCTTGCCATTCCATGCCATGCCATGCCTTTCATTTCCTTTCCTTTCCATGCCATGTCATGTCTTACCATGCCATGCCTTGCCTTGTCTAGCCTTACAAGGTGTTAAGTTGTCAAACATATGTAATAAGCACTAGGGAAAACCCTAGTCTAGGAGATCCTGCAACAAACGATTTTTCAGGAAATGAAATGACATTGGAGGGGGCCCACTAGTTGAAACCTGGTGCCCCAGATCCAATGCAACCAACGATTCATCCATCTAAGTCTCGGTTTGAGTTTTATCACAAATTGAAACTCACCTCCTCAAGCCATTCAGGGACATTTTGGCAATTTGGTCCCAGGGCATAAAATCCACACCGAGCATCATAACGAAGTTTTGTAATCTCTCATATGTTTTTTTGGCCAAGGACCACGTGACCACACTACCCAAGATCACCCAGCACAATGTTCTTGAAAATTGACCTCTTGTTCAGAATTTGCACTATGCCTCATTGAGTAAAACCTTAGTCTTGGATATCCTGCAACAAATGATTTTTTGGGAAATAGAAGGATAGTGGAAGGGCCCCACTAACTAAAACTCAGTGCCCTAAATCCAATGAAATTAACAATTCATCCATCTGAGCCCCAATTTGAGTTTTATCGTGAGTTGCACCTCGCCTCCTCAATCCATTCAGGGAGATGTTGGCAATATACCTAGACCTAAACCATGACCATGACATAGACCTAGACCTAGACCTAAACCATGACCTAGACCTAGACCTATATGAAGACCTAGACCTACACCATTACCATGATCTATACCATCACATAGACCATGACCTATACCGTTACCTAGACCATGGAAAGATAAGGCATGATGATGCAGGAGCATCGCCAACATCAAGCGAGCCAGCGCAAGAGCAAAAGACAGCTGGACAAGCGCCAACACAAATTTTGAAAGTTCCTTGAAGTTGTTGCGCAATATTAAATGAATTCATTAAGAAGAAGTACACTTGTAAAATGTAAATGGACCTTGAGTGATTTTCTCTCGTCCTTAGTAGATAGAAGGCATTTAAAGTAGTTAATGCAAGTAGGTAGAATTAAATGTGTAGATTAGACAGTTTTAGAGCGCAAGAGGGAAACGAGATATAGACACCCTCATTGTGTATTGTAACATTAGATGATGAAGCAAAATTGTTGAGAAGAGCAAGAGCATGTAGAGAGCTGTGTAAGAACACCCATGTACAGATATTTGGATTAATAGAAAGAGTTTGATTCAAATTCATGGTTTTCGTGTTTGTTCTCTGTGTATTGATGTTGAATGATATGCTCATGAATGTTTGCTTCCTATTATACATTTTCTTTATATGTTGTGTCTACGATTTCATGTTTTGAGTTTGGAGTCTGAAAGGAAGAAGGAATGAGTTTCAATTGTTTCTCTGTCTGAACAAGGATTCCTGCAAGGAGTGCAGTCGAATTGTCCGCAAGGAGTGCGTTGACAAAGGGTTCATATAGTGTTGCTTTTGTTCTCAATTCCATAGAAGTGCGGTTGGGCACAGGAGCCGTGCAAGGAGTGCGTAGGCCGAGTGAAGTCTCAGGGTTGTAGACCTAAGTGAAGCATTGAGAGACTACTGTTGTAGGTGTGCGCAGGGTCAAAAGGATTCAGCACTTGGAAGTGTTTGAAGGTTTCCGCAAGGAGTGCGTGCAAGATTCTTCTTTAAGACTCGACACTGAGAGAAAGCTCAGGAGGTACAGGACCTTCAAGAAATCGTCGAAGAGAAGCATAGGAAGCTTGTGCCATGGAGTGTTTAGCAGGCGTTGCAAATTTATGTGTGGGTGGACAAGTTTTCATGGAGGAATACTTGGTTCATTTCGCTGAAATCATCAGGACGGATGGACGGTCGGAATTCTCTGAGGAGAATTCATGAATTTTCGTGGACCGTTAGATCTCGCGGAGGAGCAGGGGAGATACGATGAGTATTCCTGAGAGGTTCAAAGCTCGGGAGGGGCAGGACCATAGATCTGAGCCATAAGGGCCATTGGATTTACACGTGGATATGTGCATCAGGGTTTCATGGGTGGAAGTCCCGTAAACGTTGCAACGGGAATCACGATATCCTGAAAGTCAAGAGGATTTGTGGGGTCACGGAGGAGTCGGCAAGGTAGACAGGTGGTACACCGTTTCGGAGATTCGTGGAGTAAATTCCCAAAACATCTGCATTAGTATTCGCGATATTGCGAAGTCCAAAATCCCGATGAGGTGATGAGGCGTTGAAAAGTCAAACTCTCACATGTATCAGAGTTTCAGCAAATCGGGATTCGGGAGTCGGAGAGACAAGTTTCTCGACATCGCGATCGCCGAAATTGCAATAGGGAAAATCTTGAAGGGAAGAAGGAAAGGTCAGCGTTGACTATATCGATATTCGACGATTCGAGAGTCCAACGCTCGACCACTGGATTCGCGAAGTTGGGAAATTCGATCTACCAAGTTGTAAAGAGGGGATCCCGTGAAGAGATTGTTGTGGGTGAATATTTCCCGATAGGGAATTAGAAGAGTCGTTAGAGTTCTTTGGGCTGTGTTAAAGAAAATATCCTATGTGCATGCCGACCTTTCGACCTGCGGGTTGTGAGGTTGCAGGCGTCGTCGTCAGTTTGGTATCAGAGCACAGTAAAGTTATTTGCTTTCTGTAGCAGAGAAGAAAGAAGAATTCACCATGCCGCCAAGGAGAAGGGACATGCAAACACCTGATCCACCAGAGGATAGGGAAATTCCGAGAAGAAGAGGCAGGCAGATGAAAGATCCATCCATGGAGAAAGAAATGCATGATCTATGAGCCAGACTCGAAGACATGGAGGCAGCGCAAAGACGCACAGTCAGTGTGGGGGATCTTAGTGATTTCGAAAGTGAGATTGAGGCTGAACATGAAGAAGAAGTTGCAGTCGAGGATGCATCAAACAAACATTTGATCAGTGTTATTGCAAGGATGGGTGCAAGGGAAAATATGGACATTCCAGTTTATGAGGGAAACTTGGATGTAGAGGAGCTTCTAGACTGGATTAGAGCTATAGATACATACTTCAACTATGAAGATATTGAAGAGGACAAAAAAGTCAAGCATGCTGTCACAAGATTGAAAGGACATGCAACATTGTGGTGGGATGAACAAAAAGCTGACAGATGTTGTAAGGGCAAGCAAAAGATCAAAAGCTGGGATAGAATGATCGCAAAGATGAAGGCAAAATTCATCCCCAGGGATTATCAAATTACTCTGTTCAGGAGGATGCAAAACCAGAGACAGAAGCTGATGACAGTGAAAGAATACACTGAGGAATTCTACAAACTGAACATCAGGGAAGGTCATCGGGAAAGTGATGATGAAAAGGTTTCCAGATACATGAATGGCCTGAGATATGATATCCAGGATGAGATGAGCATGGTAACCATCCGAACGATGGAAGATGCTTATCAGATGGCTCTGAAAGCGGAAGAGAAGCTGAGCCAAAAGTAGAGTCATAGGGGTCGAGGTAGAAGTCAGGCCAAACATAAATCGGTTGCCCAGGATAAATATCAGAAGCCCAAGGAGGACTGGAAGAAACCTCAGACTCGAACTGAGAGAGGTGGAACCTCACAGTGAGGGAAGCATACTGAGAAGAGAGGATATTATGATGACAACAACACTTTTCCTCGTACTATAGGTAGAGGAAGAGGAAGAGGTGGAGTAATAACATGCTTCACATGTGGAAAGAATGGGCGCAAGTATTATGAGTGTCCAGATAAAAAGAAAGAGAGTGGAGAAGCTCAAATCACCGAGGCACAGAGGCAGGATGTTGAGGCAGAAGACGCTGAAGGAGGAAGATCGTTGATGATGCGAAAAGTCCTTTTGACACCAGAGAAGGAGGTGGAGAGTTCAGTCCAAAGGACCAGACTTTTCAGGACTGCTTGCAAGACCAAGGACAGGGTATGCAAGGTCATTGTAGACAGTGGTAGCATGGATAATCTTGTTTCTACGGAGATGGTAGAGAAGCTAGAGCTGGAGACGACTGATCATCCAAGCCCATACAGAGTTTCATGGCTACAAAAAGGACACCAGGTAACTGTCACTAAACAATGTTTAGTTGAATTCAAGATAGGAGGATACAATGATAAGATATTATGTGATGTCATTCCTATGGATGTTTTTCATCTATTGCTGGGTAGACCATGGCAATATGACAGGAATGTGATTCATGATGGGAGAATGAACACATACACCCTAGAGAAGAATGGGAGGACTCACATGTTGCTTCCAATCAAGGATAAGGAGGTGAAGTCGGAAGTAATCAACAATGTACTTCTCATGAGTGGGAAGGAACTTCTTACAAAGGTTAAGAAGAAGGGGGATCCATAGTTCATTGTGGTCAGGAAACCAAAGATTGTTTTGACCAACACCAGGGTAGATGATTTAGCAGAAGAAGTTCAGGAACTTCTAGAAGAGTTCACTAACATAGTGGTGGATGAATTACCTCGTTCGTTGCCACTGATCATAAGGGTGAGTCATCACATTGATCTCATACCAGGAGCCAGTTTTCCAAACAAAGCCACATACAGGTTGATGCCGCAAGAGAATGAAGAGGTTAAAAGGAAAGTCCAGGATTTGTTGGACAAAGGTTTGGTCAGGGAAAGCTTGAGTTCGTGTGATGTTCCAACAGTACTCAGTCCAAAGAAAGACAAAGGTTGGAGGATGTGTATTGAATAGAGGGTGGTTAACAAGATAACCATCAGGTACAGATTTCCATTGCCAAGGATGGATGATTGATGGATTGCTTGAGTGGGGCAAATTATTTTTCAAAGATTGATTTGAAAAGCAGTTATCACCAAATCCGCATGAGAGAAGGTGACGAATGGAAGACAACATTCAAAACCAACGAAGGGTTGTATGAATGGCTTGTTATGCCATTTGTCTTAACAAATGCACCAAGTACCTTCATGAGGTTGATGAACGAAGTCCTGAGGTTGTTCATTGGAAAATTTGTCATTGTGTATTTAGATGACATACGGGTTTACAGTAAAACAGGGGCAGAGCATCTGAAGCATTTGGCTACAGTGATGTAGAGGTTACAGCAAGAGAAGTTATTGATAAATATGAAGAAGTCCTCATTCATGAAGAAAGAGCTCATTTACTTGGGGTTTTTTATTTCAGCAGATGAGTTGAGGATGGATTCAGATAAGGTGGAGGTAATCAAGAATTGGCCATCACCGAAGAATGTTTTTGAGGTGAGAAGTTTCCACGGATTGGCTAGTTTCTACCGAAAGTTCATCAGGAGTTTCAGTGGAATTAGCGCAGCGATGATGGATACAGTGAAGAAAAGACACAAGTATTTTCACTAGATAGAAGAGGCTGAGAAGAGTTTCAATCTTTTGAAGAGGAAGATCACGGAACAACCAGTTTTGGTGTTGTCGGATTTCCAAAAGACATTTCAGGTGAAATGCGATGCGAGTGGATTTGCAATCGGGGTATTCTTGAGTCAGGAAGACAGGTCGATAGCATACTTCAGTGAGAACCTAAATGAAATGAAAGTGAAATACTCCACTTGCGATAAGAAGTTTTATGCTATCATACAAGCATTGAAGAAATGGAGACATTACTTGATCCCGAAGGAGTTTGTCTTGTACAGTGGCAATCATGCATTGCAGTTTGTGACTCAACAGGAAACGTTGAACCAGAGACATGTCAAATGGGTGGAATATATGTAGAATTTCACTTTTGTGATTAAACATATTTCTGGTACTGGTAACAAAGTGGTTGATGCTTTGAGCAGGAAGTGTTTGTTGTTGCAGGAGTTCAGGGTCAAAACTTTGGGTTTTGATGATCTCAGGGACATGTACGCAGATGATCAGGATTTTAAGGAGGTGTATGAAGCAGCTGAGAATCCAATTCTCAGAGACAGAGGCCAATGGATAGAGTACATGATCTAGGAAAGATTATTGTTTAGAGGTAATCAACTATGTATTCCAAAATGCTCCATGAGGGAGAACTTGCTAAAGGAGAAACACAGTGGAGGATTGGTAGGGCACTTTGGTCACGACAAGACGTTAGAAAAGTTGAATGAGTCATATTTATGGTCGGGAATGCGAGCAAACGTCAAGAGATTCATGCATAGATGCAGAATTTTCCAGCATTCGAAGGGAAAGAAACAAAATGCGAGGTTTTATCAACCATTTCCCATACCAGAGAGGTCGTGGGATGCAATTAGCATGGATTTTGTATTGGGGTTGCCAAGAACACAAAGAGGTTGTGATTTAATCTTTTTGGTGGTGGATAGATTTTCCAAGATGGCACACTTCATTCCATGTCAAAAGACCAGTGACGCAACTCATATTGCAAACCTGTTTTTCAAAGAGGTCATCCGACTTCATCGCTTACCAAGGAGCATAGTTTTGGATCGAGATACTAAATTCATAGGGCACTTTTGGAGGACCTTATGGAATAAGTTGGGAACTAACTTGTCATTTAGTTCAGCTTATCATCCTCAAATGGATGGAAATACGGAGGTGGTGAATAGAAGTCTGGGAGACTTGCTGAGAAGCTTGGTGACAGAACACCACAGCCAGTGGGACAACATATTACCACAGACAGAGTTTTCTTATAACGACTCAGTTAATAGAATCACGGGGCAAATTCCATTTCAACTTGTCTGTGGCATGTAGCTAAGGGGAATTTATGAACTGAGGGATTCAGAACAGACTGCGACTAGGAGTGCTAGTGCAGAAGAATTCGCAGAGGCGATGAAAGAACTTCACAGTTAGGTGAAGCAACGACTACAGAATTAAAGCCAGGAGTATAAGCGTAGAGCCGATCAGCACAGAAGAAAACTTCAATTTGAGGTTGGTTATTTGGTTCTAGCACATTTAAGGAAAGATAGGTTCCTGAGAGGAACGTATAATAAGTTGAAGATGAAGAAAATCGGGCCATGTAAGGTCTTGAAGAAATTTGGGGCGAATGCTTACGAGATTGAATTACCCGATGGGATTGGAATTTCTCTGATATTCAACATCTCAGATTTGTACCCATATAAAGATGAGAAAGCAAGGACTAGAAATGATCACCCAATGATCCAGTGGGTGAAGCAGATGCCAGTTGCAGATAAGCCGCAGATGGAGCACATACTGGATAAAAGAGTGAGCAAGAAGACTGGGCGAAAGCAATATTTTGAGTATTTGGTCAAGTGGAAGAACCATCCAGTCGAAGATGCCAGCTAGGAGACCGAAGCAAAGATACAGAGGCATGGACAGACCGTGTGTGAGCTCATGGACAGGAGCCCATGAAAATTTTCAAGCGAGGGAGTATGATGCAGGAGCATCGCCAACATTAAGTGAGCCAGCATGGGAGCAAAAGACAGTTGTACAAGCGCCAACACAAATTTTGAAAGTTCCTTGAAGTTGTTGCGCAATATTAAATGAAGTCATTAAGAAGAAGTGCACTTGTAAAACGTAAATGGACCTTGAGCGATTTGCTCTCTTCCTTAGTAGATAGAAGGCATTTAAAGTAGTTAATGCAAGTAGGTATAATTAAATGTGTAGATTAGACAGTTTTAGAGTGCAAGAGGGAAACGGGATATAGACACCCTCATTGTGTATTGTAACATTAGATGATGAAGCAACATTGTTGAGAAGAGAAAGAGCATGCAGAGAGCTGTGTAAGAACACCCATGTACAGATATTTGGATTAATAGAAAGAGTTTGATTCAAATTCATGGTTTTTGTGTTTGTTCTCTGTGTATTGATGTTGAATGATATGCTCATGAATGTTTGCTTCCTGTTATACATTTGCTTTATATGTTGTGTATACGATTTCATGTTTTGAGTTTGGAGTCTGAAAGGAAGAAGGAATGAGTTCCAATTGTTTCTCTGTCTGAATAAGGATTCCTGCAAGGAGTGTAGTCGAATTGTCCGTAAGGAGTGCATTGACAAAGGGTTCAAATAGGGTTGTTTTTGTTCTCAATTCCCCAAAAGTGAAGTTGGGCACAGGAGCCGTGCAAGGAGTGCACAGGCCGAGTGAAGTCTCAGGGTTGCATACCTGAGTGAAGCATTAAGAGACTGCTGTTGTAGGTGTGCGTAGGGTCGAAAGGATTCAGCACTTGGAAGTGTTTGAAGGTGTTCACAAGAAGTGTGTGCAATATTCTTCTTTAAGACTCGACGCTGAGAGAAAGCTCAGGAGGTAAAGGACCTTCGAGAAATCAACGAAGAGAAGCATAGGAAGCTTGTGTTGCAGAGTGTTTAGCAGGCATTGCAAAGTTGCGTGCGGGTGGACAAGTTTTCACGGAGGAATACTTGGTTCATTTTGCCGAAATCATCAGGACGGACAGATGGTCGGAATTCTCTGAGGAGAATTCACGAATTTCCATGGACCGTTAGATCTCGTATAGGAGCAGGGGAGATACAGTGAGTATTCCCTAGAGGTTCAAAGCTCAGGAGGAGCAAAACCGTAGATATGAGCCATAAGGTCCATTGGATTTACACATGGATACATGCATTGGGGTTTCGTGGGTGGAAGTCTCGTAAACGTTGCAACGGGAATCGCGATATTTTGATATGCGATATCCTGAAAGTCAAGAGGATTTGTGGGGCCATGGAGGAGTCGGCAAGGTGGACAAGTGGCACACCATTTTGGATATTTGTGGAGTAAATTCCCGAAACATCTGCATTAGGATCTGTCATATTGCGAAGTCCAAAATCTCGACAAGGTGACGGGGCGTTGAAAAGTCAAACTCGCACGTGTATCGGAGTTTCATAAAATCGGGATTCAGGAGTCGGAGAGACAAGTTTCTCGACATCGCGATCGTTGAAATCGCGACAGGGCGATTGAAGTATGACCCTCACAGGAAGACGCATTGAATAATTCTACAAGAAAAACTAGAAGTATGGTTAAGAAGCCTCGGAGGTGTGGTCATAAATCCCAAAGTTGATTGAAGAAAATAAGTATGAAGGACATTGTAAATACATGCAAAACCCACATAGATGGATACTCCTCAACATTTCATTTCCAACGGTAGGTGGCACACCACGTGGTTTCTCATGGTTGAGAAGTTATTCCCTCCTAAAGATTATGCCCCAAAGTATGGTCAAGAAGCCTTAGATCTAAGGACGAGAAGTTACAAGTTGGACCAAAAATTAATTAAAGAAGAAAAGTTGTTGCAACAAGAAATTACAAGTTGGCCCTAAAGTCAAATAAAGGAGGCAATTGGAAAAGTATAAATACACATCAAGAACCTCAAAATTGGTCATTCAAACAAGTGTGTGTTTATGGTATAGAGCTAATATAAGTGGTTCTACACTTGTTCTAGGACGATTGGCAATCTCAAAAAAGAAAATATGGCTTAGGAGAAAGGAGGTCGAGGAGAGAAAGAGGTGACTATACTATTTATATGAGGTTATCCGCAGGTTGCAGTGGAGCAAGGTGTGGATTTATGAGCTTATATGTGGGTCATAGTGGAGCAAAGTGCAGATGTACATGGGTCATAGTCGAGAAAACTATGGATTTATGAGGTTATTGTCACACACCCGCTACGGCATGGTAAATTTTTGCCTTTTTTCGAGGGACAGAATCCCCAAAATCCTACGGGGCTTAGCACAGGATAGATTTTCCCTTTTTCCCACCTCCATGTGATCGTTGATCATGATCACAGGCCAAACAACTCAACGACTTTTCTCATTTCGTGACTCAGCGATATAAGCGAGTTGAGTCTTTTGACTCTGCAAACCCCGAAATGCCTAAATGCCTAAGATGTGTCGATCAGCAATTAGCCCTCTGGGCTATGCCTTGGTCCATATGACCACTTCTCATAAGACCACAATCTCATCTCTTTCGGGATTTATGAATACGATAGCCCGACCTCTTATCAATGGGACTCCCAAATTCCCGATTTGCAAAATCCTGATGGACTCTTCCCTTCCAAATTCACGATATCTGAAATCACGTAATGGGTATAGCTCCCTTCTGTCAGCGCCCTCTATATGTGACCAATGGATAGGCTAAGATTTAGCTCCCATCGCAACTTCACGACTTCACAAGTCGAAAGGTTGAGCACTCATGCTCTTATCCCGCGAATTCTCGAGATGCGAGAAGTCAATGGAGTGTTAACTCCTTTCTCCAGGCGACGCGTGTCTGCCTGTCAATCATACGGGCCCCACTTTGTGGTTCTGCCATGTGTTCCTTCATGCCCGGCTTTCGACACTTCGTGACTTCTGATGTTGAGAAGAGGTCCTCTCAACCTCCGAACCTCCGAATGCGTGATACGTGTGATGAGGCTTTGATCCAACGGTCCTCCCGTGACATGGATCCAACGATGATCCTTGCTCCTCATGATTTCACCACTCGCGACTTGGAGCACCCAACTCCTGGGCTCTCACCTTGCAAACCTCCGAGTTTGCGAGATCCCTTGATCTCTGTCACCTGTCCTCCTCAAACAGATGGCTCTGATCTTCTCGCGACTTCGCCACTTGCGAAGTCAAGAGACTTCCTCCTCTGACTCCCAATGTCTAAATCCTCAATAGAGAGGATCTCACAACATGCGTCCTCCTTCCAACGAATGGCTCATATTCTTCCACGACTTCACCACTCACAAAGTCTATACGCTCACCTCTGTAGTCCCGATGCCCGAGTCTCTGAAGCAGATGATCTCGCGACACGCGTCCTTCTGCAGAGGGATGGCTCTGATACTTTCACAAATTTGGAACTTCTGATGTCGAGTGTCCAGACCTTCGTCCTTAGGACTCCCGAACTCCCGAATTCTGAGATCTTGATACCAACTCCTTTAGGACTTTTCGCTTTTGTTGTTCATGAAGGTTTAACCCCCATCCATCTCCTGTCAGATCTAACAACTGACGGGTGTTCAGACTAAGGTATGACAACTCAGACCTACCCCACGCTATGCACTCTCCTGCCACTCCTTGGACATGGAAAATCAACGTCCAAATACTCCCATGGACCTTGGGGATCTCCGATCCCAATTTCTTCGCTACTCACGAAGACAAAGGAAAAAGGGTTAAGGCATTCAACGCCCTCATTTATTCCTCCAATCTAATAGTCATGAATGACCGCAGATCTTCCGACAAGATCTCGTCCGTCAATCGATTCTTATCCACACACTCACGTTTCGGGATTTCGCAGGTCAGGGTTTCGGGACTCGCGAGTGCAAGAAAACTCACACCTAGATACTCCGGGTGCCGAAACGCCAAAATGTTGAGGTCTACGAGGATCATTCTCCCTCATACAAGGTTTTGAGACTTAACCTTTAACATCCTTCTTCGGGTCCTCGGGTAATTTACACCAGGTTTTGAAGACCAGACTAGAAGGTCCTCTCTAAGGTAAGGGAGTGGTCTCAAAAGGATGCCTTCGAGAGGAAATCTATCCAAGGCATCTGGTAGGACAAACACAGGAACAATATCTCAAGAGAAGACTTGAAGTCTAACTTATATCGGTAAGCATATAAATAGAAATTCGTAAAACATAAGCCATACATGGTCTTTCCATTATAAGCATGCAACCACCATTTCTGGTCAAAACACCACACAGGCAGTCTTATGCTCTAACCATTCATAAATTGCACAGACTGTGAACATATATATCAGCATATAAACTTCAAGATACAGGATATAAACCACTTATCAGAAATAACACTATGTGTGATTGCAACTGTTGAGAGGGGTGCTCGTTTCCACCCAACCGTAGGCTCAGCGACTCCCAACGGATTTACCACTAGCCACCCCCAAGATGAGATCACAATGCTAGGAGACTGCGTCTCTGTTTTTTAATGACCGAGAACAAAGGTTACTCTCCTTCTTCTCTGCTGTCACTCACTCTATTTTTTTCCGGAGTTCTCTTTCTTCCTTCCCTCGCGTCTACCCTTGATCGCCCACACCTCCTACCTTTTCTCTATTCGGCAAGGTTGCATGTGGCATGATTTTCCTCGCAATGGTCAGGTTTGAGGACTCTACGGATGGGCGGTTCACCCCCATCCCTCATTACTCATGAGGATACCTTTAACTACCAATCCGGACAGGTCTTTTAATTCGGGGCCAACAAGGCGCTCTTGGTTCTTCGGGCCAGTGAAGTCCAAATATGAATTGGTTTCGGCGAAAGTTAACGCCACCTTTCCAGGTGCCTTCCACCACCTTTCTTCATCCATCGTGGTCTATTTTTAAGCACCTTCTCCTCTCAGGAGTCTTTCAATATATATTCATAATATTATTCACATTCATCGACCTTTTTCACAAGGTCCATTCACATCATACATTCACATTTTTGGGTTTGCCATAGTTCTTGGCCAGTATAGTTATTTTTTACAGACAGGGGGAAACAAGGTGTTACAATTCCCTCCCCCTTAAATGAAAATCATCCTTGATGTTCTTATCTATCAATATGAAATGCATGTATAGGTGTAAACAAAATCAGATATGCCCATTTCATGGCATCCTCCATTTCCCATGTAGCCTCATCTGGGCCAAAATGTTTCCACTGCACCTTGACCTGTGCAATTGTTCGGTTTCAGAGCGGGGTTTCCTTTTTGTCCAGTATGCATTGAGGTTCTGGTAGAAATTCTCCCTTCGGTTCCACCTAGATCATAGACCAGTCAATTATATGATTAGCATCATGTACATATTTCTTCAATAATGAAACATGGAAAACATTATGTGCTTTTATTGTGGGAGGAATTTCTAGCCTATAGGCTACAGGTCCCACTCTATATAGAACCTCAAAGGGTCCACAATACCAAGGTGACAACTTGGCACAAGCTCCCATTTTAAGGGAACTCTTCCTGGGCCTTACTCTGAGATATACATGATCTCTCGCTTTGAACTCTCTTGGAGTTCTCTTCTGGTCAGCATAACTTTTCTGTCAATTCTGAGCGACCTTCAGGTTTTGTTTTATCTGAGTCACCTGATGTTCCATTTCTTTCAACATGTCGGGTCCAAAAGAAATCCTGTTTACGGGATTACTCTAGCTGACTGGAGTGTTACATGGTCTACCATAGAGGACTTCGAAGGGACTCATCTTTAAGGATGCTTGGTACCGTTGTTGTAGGTGAATTCTACCAGTGGTAGGCAGTCTTCCCACTTCTTGGGTTGATGCATTACATGCATTCTCAGCATGTCTTCAAGTATTTGATTCACTCTTTCTGTCTGTCTGTTGGTTTGAGGGTGATAGGTAGTGCTAAACAACAATTTGGTTTCTAAGCCAGCCATCAGTGACTTCCAAAAGTTAGAAGTAAATTTCGTGTCTCTGTCAGACATGATCTCTTTCGGCATACCATGCATTCTGAATATCTCCTTCATGAATACCTAGGTGATATCGATTTCTTTGCAATTTGATTTGACAGGGATGAAATGAGCAGACTTGCTCAATTTATCCACCACTACCATAATGGCATCGTTCTATTTGGTTGAGGTTGGTAATCCAGTGATGAAATCCATGGAAATGGTTTCCCATTTCCATTCTAGGATTGGTAAAGGTTGCAATAATCCTGTTGGGTGTTGATGTTCTGCTTTAACCTGTTGGCACCCTATGCATTTGGCTAAGTGATCGACTATGTATTTCTTCAATCCAGGCCAATAAAATTGTTTCTTGGTGGCAGTGATCATTTTCTGGTATCCTGGATGACCAGTATAGGGTCTTTTATGTAGTTCATCCATAATGAACCTCTTCAAGTCATCAGAATTTGGAATATATAGTCTATTTCTGTAAGTGAGCAGACCTCCTTCGGTCATCTGGTAGCCTTCATATTTTACCTCGGTGGGCTCTTGTTGTAGGTACGAGGTCACGGTCTGTGTCGAGATGAATATATAACATATTAATCAACATTTAATTGTCAACCCGGGAAGGTAGACTTAGAGGAACCAGCACAGGAAATGCAGGGTTGAAGAGGGGATTTAAAGAATGTCAAACTAATCTCTGGACTGCTAAAAGAAACTTGCTGGAAGAAGCTACTGTACTTTACTGCTACTGTTCTTGTTCTGCACTACTCTGTACTACTCTGTACTAACTTCATAAAACTATTCTGTATTAATTAAAAGTGATCATATGCATGTAAAAAGGTCTACTGCACACTGATGGATGAAAACAATTAAGTTCTTGCTACTTATTACTCCACACAACTCAGCAACCTTCTATTTTATAATGAAATGAAACTCTCTATTGTAATCAAATGAAATGTTATTTCTGTTCTATTAAACCAATGAGAAAATTGACAATGTAAATTGGAATCGACTCTTTGTTGAAAGATGATGTTCAAATATGAAGATGGAGTCTACTATAAATGCAATGTATACAGCTCTGTTTCCATCAAAGGGGGCCATGCCTTCTCTATCAACAGGTCATTCTTTAAATCAACGCATACTGAAAACGAATAACTTACAATAAACTTACAATGACAGAAATCGTATCAATGAAACTCTTAACTACTTTATTGAAAAGAACAATACAAGTGCTTGGAGATTTCCATTCCTCTATCTAATCTATGCTCCATCTATCTCTCCTCTCCTGAGCATAGCAGCTCTGTATATAACGTTTTAGATCCCCCACAATGCATGGCTTTGCGCCCAAGTAGTTACAAAATGGTTTTAAGAGTACCACCGGGGAATGAGACACGTTTTTCATAATCAAACGATTCAAGATTGCCTTTACCCATGTCATGAGATTACATCTATTTGACAAACTAGTTTTCTTCCCTGCACGAATCTATATATGTGAAGTGGCATAGAAAAATTCCAGCTATTGAGTGCTCGTTGAGAACCAACGATTCAAAGTCCAGCACACATGTTTCGATTCAGTAGCACAAACAGTTTCCCCCCCCTGCATTATACATGCACGAATTTATGGAGTGGCATAAGAACACATGGTGCCAAACGCTCCTCCATGCCCTTTCTAAGTCTAGCTGCAGCAACATTGTAGTCCTCCTCAGCAAGGCCACCAATTGAAACACGAACATACCCCGGTCCTCCACTATCACTACCAGGGATAACAATAACCCCATGTCTTTTTGCAAGTCATTTAATAACTTCAGCATCATCAGAAGCACCACTTGGTAACTTTTCCTAGAGATAAATTGCTCCTTGTCCGCCCTTTACAGCATTTGCACCAAGAGGTGACAGTGCATCCAAAATTATATCTCTGTTTTTAAAACCTTTCCTTCACCCATTCAGGGCCAAGCTCCAGTGAATACAGAGCAAGCTTTTGTCCTATGATTGAAGCACATATTGGGATATTATCTTGTGTTTTGAGAAGTTGTTCTCCAAGGCCCTCGACTTCAGAAGGATATGCAGCCCATCATACCATAAGCTTTTAGAAAAAGAGAATACATTGATAATGTGTGGAGCCTCTACACAAGTATGTTTCAACCCATATAAAATAATCATAAGTATTATCCACTACAAGCCAACACCCTGCATTTTTGCAAAGCTCAGATATTCTCCGCAGAAGAGGATTATTGTTGCATTTATAGTTGAATTCTTTGCTCATTTGTGGTTTTGGAAGTATTTCATGATTTTTGTATACAGCGGAACATATATGTGTAACAGAATATGAATAGCACAGAAAGAATGCCATTTTCTAAACAAAAGACTTCAGGAGAGTAAACAATATCTTCAAGAACCAGCAAGAAAATGTTATAAATCCGG
>JZKD02S2114682.1:673421-711259 GCA_000966675.3 Picea glauca | reverse complement strand
GTGGACCTAGTCCACCTTACATTGAATGACCTCCACTATTATCACTATGGGCCCTCTGGGCCGCCCCACTACCTCTCTAGCTACCTTACATTCTTCATGTCTCATTGCATTGCTTAAATCCCTTTATATAGTGCTACCATCACCTAAGAACATTCTAGAGGAGGAATCTTCTAGAAGTAGAATCTTTTAAGAAGTCCTCTTACATTTATTGTATCTAATTACCCATTTATTATATCTAACTACCATAGTGGGACTTATTTAATAATATAGTGGACCTATTCCACCTTACATTGAATGACCTCCACTATTATCACTTTGGGCTCTCTGGGCCCCCCAATACCTCTCTAGCTACCTTACATCTTTGACATCTCTTGTACTTGGAATAATATCATTCATTTATTTGAAAAATGAAATCAACTATAAAACTAAAGATCAAATGATTTACCTAGTTTGCAGTCATGTACTTTTAGAGGAACTACTTCTCCTCTCTTTTCTCTTCACTCTTTTGAGGTCGATGTGGATCAATGTCAGCGGTGGGAGCATATTGTCTTCCATTCTTCTTGGTTGGATAGACTTTTGCAATGTGTCCATACTTGTCACATCTAAAGCACTGAATTTCTAAAACATCTCTTCTTTGATAAACTATATTGGATGAAGACTTTTCACCTTTAAATGTTTTCCTAAAATTTCTTTTGAATTTTCCTCCCTTCATTCTATGAAGCATAAGAGCATGAGTTTTTTCTGAAGAATCTTCACTCCTCTATTTCTCAGTCTATGTTCTTCTTGAGTGCAATCTATCCATAGTCGATCAAAGGTTGGTAGAGCTTCTCTTCCACTGATACTATGAATGAAAGGCTCCCATGATTTTGAAATTTTTTGGAGAGTGGTTAAAACAAGTTCTCTATCAAACATGATTTCCCCAATGGTCTCTACTTGTTCTTTAAAATATGATAACTTCATAAAGAAGAGTGCAATTTTGTCACCCTTCTTCATCCTGGTACTTTGAAGTCGGCTCTTTAGGGTAAGAGCTTCGAGAGTGTTTTCACTTTCAAACATTCATTTTAAAGCTTCATACATATCATATGTTGTCTTCATATTGGCAATACGAGGCAAGAGGTGATCTCTTACTAAGTAGATGCTTATTTTTCTTTCTTTGGCATCTTCTTCCTCTCTTATCTTCTTCTTTATATCTATAGTTGTGGATGGTAAAGATTTATTTGTCACATCCAAGAGATCATCTTCTTCAGGAGTGACTAGAAGCTTTGATTTCCAGGGGCTGAAGTTGCTTTCTCCATTAAGCCTATCTTCTACTAATGTTTTGTTCTTCATTTGATTGGTTTCTTTTTGCTGACTGGATTTTGAAAAACTAATGATTAGGTTGAATTAGAAACCTTGGATTATATTGGACTTATGAATGACAAAAACCAATTTGATAATTTCACAGAGATGCTTGTTGATTCAGGAGAACATTTCTTCAGAAATCCAGAATTAATATTCTGTAGGAAATTTCAGCACCCTAGAAACCCTAGGGCCAAAAATCAAAATTTCTTGGAATTTAGATTTTAGAGATTTTGGAGATGTGCTAAAAGAGGTCGTACTTTTCTAATCCAACAATATCCCCAAGTTACAAGTATGGAGGTTTAAATCACCACTGAAAAGGAGGACATACAAAATTTTCTGGAAACCCTAGGAGGGTCGTACAGTTCTACAAAAGGTGTGTTGAGAGTTGGTGGATGCTTGTGCAATGGGTTATTTCAAGACCTATGCTCTGATACCATGTTGATTTTTCAGTATGTTAGGTTAATCATGAAGTTCATTCCATTTTATCATTTAACCATAACCATAAATTTTGTAGCAACCAAGATCACAAGAAGAAGCACCATGCACAAGAACACAAGAAGTATCCTGGGAAACCCTTCTCAACAAGGGAAGAAAACCCAACCAAATCCTTTGCTATATTCTTCAAGAGAAATAACTTCACCACCAATATAAACCATAGCACACAAGAGGGTGCTTAAACCCTAGAACTCTAGCGCCCAAGAGAGGTGTGCACTTTTCCCAAAGAAGTGTACTTGCTGAAATTTCTAAACTCACAAAAAAGAGATGATTCCACAATGGGGAATATTCCTTTACATATATTAGACTTATCCTATCAACAGAAGTGTCTATTGGCTCAATGGGGCCAACCTCACTAAGTCACAATATAATTATTATTATTATTATTATTAGTGTTGTTGTTGTTGTTGTTGTTGTTGTTGTTGTTAATATTAACCAGATTAATTATCTTTTACATTTATTACTAATCACATTAAGGTGGGGTCAACCTGTACCCTTTACATAAGAATTAGGCTTACAGGAAGTTCTGAATCTTGAACAATATATAGCAAAGGATCTGATACACCCACTAGTTCTCATCCACTAGGGGCACATCCATAGGGATGTCATATATCGTGTTCACTGCATTATACAAAAGCGCCAGATCTTCACATGTTCACCTGTTCTCGTCCACATGCATGTTGGATTATTGAGAGGGGGGATGAATTAGTAATAGAGAAATCTAACCCTTTTTAACCATATAATCCAAGTGTTATATCAATGTAGCATTATCATCCAATAACTGCAGAGTAAATAAGCAATGAACAAATGAACAATCATACACATACACAGTACACCAGTGTTTTACGTGGAAACCCAGAGCGGGAGAAAACTATGGAATGTTTTTTTTTATATGTCTTGAAGAATTACATTAATTGGAAGCATCAACTTCATTTTTTTTCCATCTCCAACTGGAAGGAGGCTCCAACCCCCTTGTTTCTCAGGCTAAAACCTAAGGGAATCTCCAACTCCTCTATTCTTTCGCTATAACCAGAAGGAGGCTACAACCCCCTATGTTCTTCGGCTACAACCGAAAGGTGGCTACAACCACCTGTCCCTGCCTCATCCAATCTCCCTGAAGTAGAAGTATAATGATGGAACCATTGTCACATTATCACTGTGAGATATACCATTTTAAACATGCACCAATAAACTTGAACCATGCATCAACCATGTATCAACATATACCTCAACCTGTAATCAACCTGTACCATAAACAAGTGCATCAACCATGCACCAACCTCTACCAAACAACCTATAATCAACTTGTACCATAAAAAAGTGAATCCAACCATGTACCAAGTATGTATCAATCATGTGTCAACTACTCATCAACTATGACTCATCAATATGTACCAACATCATCAACTATACACCTCATTTATGTGCCAAGAAATCAACTACTTGTCTCAACCATGTACCCAACATGTACCTGAACCAAAAGCCCTCATCAATTTCATCATCCAAATATGATTTGTATCTCTGTATCATACCTGGTGTATATGATCACATACCTGCAAACCTTCCTTAACTTTCACAACAAGGGACTAGCATTTTCATCAAACTTTTCTTTAGTCTCACATGACTAGTTTGGGATTAGTCAACAACCCTAACTTGAAATAATCATAACTATGTACTTGTAATGAATAAAGATATGAAAATGGTACAACATTTTCTTGAGTTTGTTTTATGCAATTCCTCTAGGTGTCACTACTTGGAACCTCTCAGAAAATGAGTTATAGTAAAAATGGCATACCTTGTTGAATTCTGGCTTATTCTAGAGAGATAACTTGTAGAGCATTCCCTGCACATAATATTTCTTGAATCGATCTTAACATGTTACACAGAATAATATAGCTTGTTCTCTAACCAAAACATTTGTTCTTACTGAATTTGGATCTGTTATGAAGAATTTATGACATTTTTACCTGAAACACATGTTTTAGACTAGTTTCAGGACTAGCCACAAACCCTATTTTCCACGGAGTGTAACTCCAAAAATAAAACGACCCACAAGATGAAATGTTTACCACATATACTTGGATATGTTTCCTCAATGATTTATAAATTTCATGGTCTGAATCATTCTAGAAAAAAAATTATTGTGAAAATGGCAAGATGATCTGTAAATAACATACCTTAGAAAGCATCATCAAAAGAATTTATCCTCCCTTGAATTTCGGCCTTCTTTTCTTCACCTTCCCTCTGAAATTCGGATTAGATATACTTTGGTTACCTCATTCAACTGTATATATTCAATATTCTCAAGTGTGATATTAAATGAGAGAGTCTTTCCTCTTATTTATACTCTCCAAGTAGATTCCTTAGAAGCATCTTCTAGGTCACTTTGCCCACTTTCCTTATTTTAGGATTAACCCACTTCTAATTTCTCCATTGAATTTATTATTTGAATAATTTATTTTTTATTCACTTTGAATTATACTACACTCGTCACTTCACTTTATTATTTAATTTCTAAAATCTCTTAAACCTCTTTGACTACTTTGACCTTTTGGGGCTTCTAGATGACATATGAGGGTCCTCCAACTTCGTAAGGTCATAACTCTCAAACCGTGAGGAGTTATGTGATGTTCCACATACCAACAAAAATTGCATGACATGAAATATCCTTATAGAATAGTCTTACCTATAAATATATCAAAACTCATACCATTATCCATCAAAAAAATGTGGGTCCATTACCCAAACCTGGGTTCTCCAACTTCTCATGGCCATAACTTTCTAACCTTGAGGATTTATGTGACATTCCACATACCACCAGAAATGGAATGACATGTTCTATCCATATAGAATAGTATTACCTTAAAATATATTAAAATGCATACCATTATAGATGAAATAGCCTTGGGTCCATTACCCAAACCTTTGTGCTACTCGAATTCACTACTAGACTTTCTTCAAGGGTTGACATCAATGAAAAACAACCTTAATCAACAATATCCCCCTTTGTATTTGATGGAAACACTCTGATGCAATACTAAAATCATGTCATGCAATAATGAAGTCATATCACTCATGCTCCCCCTGGAACCATGCCTCTGTCCTCTACATATCTATGACCATTTCTCCCCCTAGAGTCATGCCTCTGTCATCTGCATCTGATAAATATCTCCCCCTTTTCCATCAATGGAAAAGGTATCTTTCCATCCAGGGCTGCTCCCCCTAACTGAACTATCTGATCTCCCAATCTGAACTATCCTCTTTGTGGTGCTTCCTCGTTTACATCTAAGACATATAAGATAAGCATTCAAAAGCATTCATTTTCGAGTAGAAATAAATATGAGTCTCTAGAAAAGATACTCAAAGGATTCACGTGGAAGCGGTTTTGTAAATATTCCTGCCACTTGTTCTTTTGTGCCCACATACTCAACTCTGATGTTCTTTTCTGCAACTTGTTCCCGTAGAAAGTGATACTTGATTGGAATGTGTTTTGTATTCGAGTGCATCACTGGGTTCTTTGAAATACTGATGGTACTTGTATTATCACAATAGATTGGAATGGGCTCATTGTTGTGAGGGAAATCTCCTTACGGACTAGAAAATAGGGTTAGACTTTGCATGCAGATATGACCTATAGAAAATCTACTTTCTACCTTCATCCCCAGACTTGAATCCCATTTCTTTTTAGTAAATGCATGGCTAGATCAACCTACCTCGTTCTGGGGGTTTGATGTTGATCCCTTGTTGCACTTGATTACTTGTTCGCGGTTCTCCTTTCCAATGATGACCTGCATACAAGACAAGAAACAACTACACATGCATACTACCTATAGAATAATGGGTTAGAAATTCAAACATGTACTTAGCAAATTATGAATAACTCATGAATTGGGACGGGAAAAGCACTTTCTTTATTACTTTGAATGAGTCAACTTACAAAAGTTGAGATCAGCCACTGCTCCGTGAACCTGATCCTGAGCTCCTCTTCGACTCTCCTCCAACTTCTTTTCTTTGTATCTCCTTTGGCACAAGGAAGGATAAAGGGTTGGGACAAACAATGGGAATACGCAAATGGGCAGAATTTCTTTGCTATATTTGTTTTTCTCCAAATGGGACCCCTACCCCTTCTTTTATAGGCTAGAAGGAGCTAGGTATTTGGACAAACCATTGGCCATGCATGGCCAGGAGTTTTAGTTAACTCACCCATAGCTTTTGTGTTCCATCGGCAACTTTCCTTTTTTCGTGCTTTTGTCGGTCCACGCAGGCTGTTTTGGGTCAGCCAGCGTGTACACACGTGCAATAATGGAGTAGGGCATGTGGGCCTTTATAAAAGAGGTTTTTTAAAGAGTTGTTCAGTGATGCTTTGGAAAAGAAGGGATATGAGATGACATGATTCCAAGTAAGCATGTGTGGTGCAATTTAGGGTTATAACAGATGCCCCCTAATGTGTGAGGTCAAAAGAGCATCCGATGGCCGAAATGCATTACCAATATTTACTGATGTGCTGAATGATTGAGCCCAAAGATCAGGAACTGGGAGGTGCCTTCTGCAAAATAACAAATGTTTCACCGAGGCGGGCATACCCATGCTCAGGATAAAATAGAATCATGGCTACCAATAAAATACACTGTAGATCCATGTCATATAACTATATCAAGAGTATTCGCGAACAATACACAGCGGAGCTACATCTCGAAATCAAAAAGATATACATATAGAGTATCCATCTTCTAGAAGATAATACAACCTGATGGCTGGAGATAAGATCTTCAGAGCTCACGCAACAACGTAAAAATCTTCAAAACTCAGGTAGGATTGTAATATGAGTGTATTATTGCACTACCCAGAGGTCTTTGACACTTGTCAGTCATGGACTTGATAATCTTGATGATTAGACTGAAGGCTTCAGTGATTTCGAACAAGGACTTTATTGGATTTTTAGGATGGTTGGGTATGAGGACAAGAGACATATTGCAGAGGGGTTGACTCAGTCTTGGTGACAAACTTCCCTTGGATAATAGCACGAAAAATGATGAGACTCAGGTAGCATGGCATTAATCATAAGTCTACAAAGCAGGAGGCAACGCAAACTCTCCATATGTTTGGAAGGATGACCAAATAGTGGAGGACACAACTCTATATAGTGAGAAAAATCTTCCTAAGGTCGTACTACATCCCATAGTCTGATGAACAAACAGACAGATGTGCTTTATCCAAGGGCGAATCATTATGCTGGCAATAATGAAAATACTTTTCCCTTCCTCTTTTTGGGGTATATTTGATTTTTTTTTTGTCCTTTTCAATAATTGTGGAAAAATAATAAAGGAATATTATGTTACAAAGGAGGAACGAGTGTTGAAAACATACAAGTTCAAGGCAGAAGGACAAGACTGATGTTCAAAATAATGATACTCGGGAAAAAATCCTCCGTGGGCTAAGGGTGTTAAAATGCAAAAGAAAACTGTTACAAGGCTAATATATAAGGTATGCAAATGCAGTTAACAAAACACACAATGGTAACATCCTTCGATGTAAGTTTAATGAGCCCAGAGAAGGTAAGCTCGGTGGTTTTTCATATTTAGAGTCTGAAAAAAAATAAAAGGAGACTCCATTGGGGTACCTTTTTCGAAGGTAGTCTAGTCAGTTCAAAAAAGGGGTAAACTAGCACCGACAAGACGTCTATTCAAAACCATTTTAATGAGTGTGATAAAGACAATATCACTCGGCCATTTTTTCATTTTTAAGGAGTCTGAAAAAAGCTTAACTATGGACTCCGTCAGGAATGTTCTTCTGGACCAATTTAATGAGTGTGAAAGAATAATGTCACTCAGCAATCTTTTCAATTTTAGGGAGTCTGAAAAGATCTTAACTATGGACTCCATTTAGGTTCCTTCTTCATAAGTTTAGTCCCTCAGGCCCGAAAAAGGGATAAAATTATACCTGAGAGTACTCTTCTATAGAGATGAAGTTACATAGAGTATACCTTTGTTCATACTGATGACTGTCTGGACTGAAAAAAGGGTAAACTACCACCGGACAGATGTGACTTCAAATTTCAGTTTAACGAGCGTGAAAGGCCACAAGATCGCTCGGCAATCTTTTCATATTTAGAGGGTCTGAAAAGGGCTTAAAAGAAGACCCATTATTTTTTGGGAGTCCTGAGGGTGAGGTTAAGAGCGAAGAAGAATCATGCAAATGAGACTCAAACTCATATTCAGGAAAGACTATAAGGACTCCTGAGCCTACAGTGTTTTTAGAGACAGCATGAATGCCATAATGCAAACAGGATATACCTAGAGCATTCATGTTCTGGTAAGCTCTACCACCAAGTTGCAACACTTCTAAAGTAGAGATGATGGTTCTGTGTCACAACCTGATGGGATCGATCCTATGGAAAAGGAAAAAGACAACAAGATACAAAAATCTGGGTAGAAACTAAACCTATATGCTCAAGTTGATCATCGGAAAAATTTTCATGGGCCGTCGAAAATTACTCAAAACTCCTAAAAAATGTCCCAATACCCGATCAAATCCCTCTGATGCAACTCCTGGATCACACTAAATGGTTTTTGGTATAAAGAAAATGATAAGGGAGGCCAAAAAAGTGACAAAAAGAGGCCAAAAAGTCTATAAATAGAAGCTGGTAGCTCATTATCACCATTGTTGATTTGGAAATTGACTCTGGAGCCAAAAGACCCCCTTTGATAAAATCAGTGATTTCAGGAGCTACAGTGGATGAAATGAACTTTCGTCTGGACCAAGTAAGTACAAAATCCCCTATCTAGCTATTCAATTCTGTATTTTTTCTTTGCATTTCATTTTTTGGGTGGGCGTTGACCTTTAAAAGGTCGGCCCTAGGTCCACGTGTGTTGTCTCTACACAGGCTGCATGTACACTCGGGCAGAGTAAAACCTGCCCGCGTGTACACATGACTGTCACCTCCCTTTATAGAAAAAAAGAATCAAAAATCACTCACTCACCCTCCTAAACCTTGTTTTTTTGGCAAGATATATGTCCACTGGAGGGAAAGGGAGCATGAAGAAGTTGGTGAGTTGGTTGCGGGAGATCTAAATTCCATGGCCACGTTAATGCAATGTGGTTTGTTAAATTTCTTTCTATTTCCATTTGTGCGGGTGCAATTGAGGCTACTAAATGCCTTGGTTGACTATTGGCACCCTGATGCATAGGATTTCATGCTAGAGGGGCAATCACTGGTGCCCACGACTGAGGATATCTATTTTTTGACTGGCCTCTTAAGGAGAGGGGAACCAATCAATTTTAGGACATTTTCGTCGGGGCCGCATAATGTAGTAGAACTGATAGCCCTGTACTATGAGCTTGTGACAAACTGTTTGAGCTCCCGGGCGCCTATAAGAAAGATCACTAACCTATCACTGCAAGCGATATTATTGCTCATTGGGCGGATTATTGCTTCAGCGGCCTTGCATCAGGCGTCCCATGCACAGATGAAATGTGTTGTCCAATGCTTGAATGCAAAAATTTCCGACTGGAGTACTACACTATTGGAGTGTATGAAGAGGCAATTGACAGATTGTCGTCAGTGGACATAGAGGAACTTCGGGTTCGGGACTATTTTGTGTTCGTTCTTTTTTGAGAGAGTTCCAAGTTTTGGTCCTCGGGTAGTGGTACGAGGATATCATGCCTCTTTTCCTGTTGTGTGTAGATGGGCAGTATTACTACCGCAGCAAGGTGGTGGAAGGACCAATGAGTCCTTCAATGATGACTTTTTTGCATGGCTATCACGGCAGATCCCGATTATAGAGGACTACCCCTATGCCGAGATTGATTTTTCGAGAGACCTGGAGATACCAGTACCCACTGCTGCGGAGCAAGGGGAGATGGGTAAGTCTCCACCTTTGTGGTTTTTTTGTTGTATATGTAATTTTTATTTCATTTTTTTTATATATCATCATTTTTTTATATGCCAGAGCATTTGACGGATATACGTTTGTTGCATGCAGATGTGGGACCAATGCGACCTATCGATTATGAAAGGAACATGCGTTGCCCTCAGCCAAGGGCCGCAGCTTCCACTGCTAGGGGACCAGTAGTAGTAGGAGAACTCCCAGCCAGGGAGGCTGAGAGGGTACTTAGACGAGTTGAGCAGAACTTTACTGCACTCACTCGCATAGTCCCGATGGAAGAGATTGAGGACCTGCCGCCATCCATGCAGCCTCATGTAGTGGGGGCACCTCGGACATGGGTCCAATTTCTTAGTTGTTTATCCCATGTTGTGGACCAGTATAACAGGGCCCATAGGCCCTAAACCTATTTATACATTTTATGTGCCACGAGCACTACTTGTATATATTTTGTGAGGGCATAAGCCCTGTGACTCGTTATTGGTCATATTTTTGAGGCGCTTGCATCCATCTATGTACTCTGGTTACTTTATGATATTATATATGGTTTTTTTGGTCTTTTGTGTCTTATGGATCATGTGTACAAATAATGTATTTACATGCTTATGTTAATGTTCTTTCATATGTGTGCAAGATGCCAATCTAAAATTTGATTAGCTAGAGTATTTGTAACTTGGTTTAATCTCCTAGGAACATGCAAATATGTAATATAATCAAAGTTTTGTTCTAAGAGACGTACCCTAAGGAATCGTTAGTGTAAAGTTGGATCATGAACCTGGTATACTCTATTTAACTGAGACACAACCAGTTGAGCGTCGAGATAGACCCGGAGATGAGAGATACCCAATGACTGCACTATACTCGGCGACATTATTTGTGGTGTCACTTAAGTATATAGCTCCGGAATATAACAACTGGACTTGAGGTGTAAAGATTACCCAAGATGTGGAGGCAAGCCTCCAAGTGTGTCGACTAGCACCATCTGCATACCCAACGAACACCTCAGAGTCACTTGACATCTGCCACAGTGATGAAAGATACCATCAATAATATTTCCATAACACTTAAAAGAAACTAAAAAGTAATAGCACAAAGACTATACATATGTTACAAAAAGTTACCCACAGTGACCTGCCTATGAGTAATACTTCTTCAGGTAGAGCCCATTCCTAGGCTCCGCCAAAGAATTCCCTTCGAAATCAACTAAATGATAGGCGCCCTTTTTTAACACCTCTTTTATGATGAAAGGCCCGAACCACATGGGTTTGAATTTGCCTGCCCCTAGGGGGTCCTTATCTTGGTCATAGACCAGGACAAGGTCACCTTCAAATAAAATCCAAGGACGAATAGACCTATCATATTGACACTTGACCTTATGTTTGTGAGCCTCATTGGCCAGGGCTGCATCATGACATTGTTCATTGAGCTGCTCAAGGTATACTAACCGATCTTCGAGTGGAGAAGTGTCTAGAAATAATTGTACTGCCAGTTTTAGAGACGGGATCTGACATTCGATGGGAAAGACTGCGTCTAGCCCGTAAACTAGTTGAAAAGGTGAGAAACCGGTTGCAGTCTTAACAGATGTTTAGTAAGCCCATAATGCCAAGTATAACATCAAATGCCAATTTGACTTGGTTGAGTTGATAGTTCACTATAGAATAGTCTTAAGAGTTTTGTTTATAGTTTCCTCCTACCCATTGGCCTGGGGGTAGTAGGGTGATGAATGTTCTTGTCATAAACCAAGCTTTGATGTTAATTCATTCATTATCTAATTCTGAAAGTGACTGCCACGGTCAGTGACAATCTCCCTTGGGATGTTGAACCTTGCTATGATCTGGTTGAATAAAAAGAGAGCTACAGTCTCTCCATCATCTTTAACCGTTGGCATAGCTTCAACCCACTTTGTGAAGTAGTCGACAACTATGATGATATAGCGATGCCCCCTTGCTAAAGGGGAGTTGCATGTGGTGTAATCAATCCCCCACTTGGTGAAGGGATCAATGGTGATGATAGGAAACATGGGAGTGGGATGTGTCATCTTCTGAGAGAATATTTGGCACGGATGGCCTTTCTTGACCGATTCGATACAATCTTTGATAAGTGTCGGCCAGAAGTAACCTGCTCATATAATCTTTTGGGTTGTTGCCAACCCAGAAAAATGACCACCACAAGCTCTAGTATGGAAATCATTAAGCACGATAACTGCCTTCTCATGAGTGAGACATCAGCATAAGATGCAGTCTACACCTCTCCGATACAACGTATCATTGAGTATGAGATAATTCTTATCCTGATGGCGTATACGTCGACGCTCATCATGAGAAGCATAAGTGGGGCACTTCAAGGTCTGGAGATAGATAAGAATATCTCCGTACTAGGGATCCAAAGACGTGATAAAAAACATATCTCCCCGGATAGGTGATTCTTCAGGCACAACGTCACCTGACTCAACTGGAAGTTCTGAAATAAGCTCTGCGAAGACTAGTGACTTTTTGGACTTTGCTTAAATGAAGTCTAAGTCAAACTCTTGGAGGATGACTATCCATCTATTGATTTTTCTGCCTATTACCCATTGTGTCAACATGTACTGGAATGGATTCACGACAACAATGACAGTGGTATTGCAAAACAGAATGTAATGACTGAACCATTGAACATCATGAACTGCTGCCAATGCAAGTTTTTCGATATGAGAATAATTGAGTTTTGGTCCTACAAGGCCTCGGCTCAGGTAATAGATCATTTATTTTAAGAACAAGTCATCTTTCTGAACTAAAATCATGCCAATGGTTGACTCTACTACAGCCAGATATAATAAGAAATCTTTTTTATAGTTAGGTGGCCGGAGCAGAGGGGAAGTTGTGAGGGCATGTTTTAATGCATTGAAAGAGCGTTGAGCGGCATCATCCCAGTAAAAATGAATTTCTTTCTTCAGTAAGCGCATAAAGACCTTGCTAATTTCGCCATAGTTGGTGATGAAGCATCGTAAAAAGTTTGCCTTGCCTTGTAGACTCTGAAGTTGAAGGATTGTGCGTGGGGGGGGGAACTGGATTATTGTCTCCACCTTGAGAGGATCAACCATGATCCCTATTGTTAATACAATGAAACCTAACAAACGTCTTGACGTTACGCAGAAGCTACACTTATTTGGATTCAAGTGAATCCGAAAGTAGCGACAACATTCGAAGATAAGTCTAAGCTGTGTGGGATGATTTGTTCTCTTGTGAGATCGCGATGCTAAATCATCTAGATAGGCCTCGAATATATGCATGAGGTCATGGAAAGAAAAAGACATGGCCCGCTGAAAGGTTGCTCTAGCATTTTTAAGACCAAAAGGCATCTTACAATATGCGAATGTACCCCAGGGACAAATAAATGTCATGTTGTGTTGGTCTTCGGGTTTGATTTGTATTTGATTATATCCTGAAAAACTGTCCATGAAAGAAAAGGCTTCGCAACCAGCACATTCATCAATGATCTGGTCTATGAATGGTGTTGGAAAATTATCTTTGGGACATGCCTTGTTCAAATCATGGAAATCGGTACATACATGAATCGTGCCTTGTTTTTTATTGACCAACATAGGATTTGACATCCATTGAGTCAAATGGATAGGATAGATAAAACCTTCCTTTAGCAATTTCTCAACCTCAACCTTAATGGCTGCTTCTTTCTTAGGATTAACTAGACGAAGCTTCTACCGAATAGGCTTGGCATCAGGATACGTTGTAATCTCATGTTCAACTATTTTTGGATCAATACCTGGCATTTCCTCATAAGACCAGGAAAAAACATCGTGGAATTATTTAAAAACTCTATGTGGATTTGAATCTCTTCAAGGGAGCAGTCAGCTCTGATGAAAACATTCTCCATGACGCCAGGATTTCGAGAGATATTGATCGGTATAGTTTCAACAATAGTTTCCATATTTCCCTCAGCATAAATTTCGTGTGTAGCTAAGAGATTAATAGGGAACGACTGATCTCCCGTCATGGTCATGGTGAATTCTCCTGCTTCAATTCAGCTTAACTCTAGAAGAAAATATGATCTCTGATGAAGATCTTCCCAAGGTTTGTCTAGACTAGTCATTGCTTCGATTACTGCTTCGTCACAAGGAAAGACTAAGTCTAAAGAATCGGTGTTAGCGAGGGAACCTTGAGCCCAAATAGTCTCTAGAAGTGGATCTAACTCTTGTGCAGGAGTCAGATCAGTGTTACCTGAAGCTTGTTGGACTAAAGAGTACGCTACTTTAGTTGCAGACAAGGGCATGGACATGCCCGAGTGCCCTGCCTCATCCATTGTGGCCGATGGGGAAGGAAGGATCCATGGATCCTCGAAGTAAGTCGTGGAGAATGACGAAACTTGAAAAATCTCAACCTTATGGTGATTGGATATAAATTTGATATCACCGTGAGGGGGTGGGTAATCGAAGCTACCCATCAAGGATGGGCACAAACCAACTCCTACGTTGACGACACTTGGTTGAGGATTATCAATCATTGGGACCGTGGATGCCCCCAAAGCAGGGTCAGGTCTGGAGAAAGACAATTAATCGATGGTCACTATCCGGCCCTCGTGTGGAAACAACAAGACCCAGAAAAATGTATCAACTACAGCTTGCATAGCATAAGTCCAATTCCTTCCTAAAAAGAGGTTGTATTAGAGGGGAGCATCGAATACCTCTACTTCAACACACATGGTCTTCCCTCCTAACTGCACAGGGAAAGAAAGAACGATGCCATGTGGTCGGAATGAACGATCGTCGAAAGTGGTGAGGAGAGTAGGTGATGGAGACAAAACGGATTGGCCAATGGCCTTCCAACATGCCAATGACATAACGCATGTCGAGGCACCCTCATCAACCACCATGCGAAAGATATTCTGAGTAAAAAATTTCGTGGGATAAGCCACTACTATCTGAAACGCTACGTGGTAAGGAAGACGAGCTTTTAAGTTGGTTGTATCCAACATGATTGTACCTAGATTACAAGTCTCAGTAGAGCCTAAAGTGATTAACAAGGCTTTCCTCTGAGAAGGGAAGCTTTGGAGGACTTCCAAAGCGGACATCGCACAAGTAGTTTGTGATAAATCTTCCACCGCAGAGTAGTTCTGGGTGGCCCTTGCGTTTGGGTTATGAGAAGATTTTTTAAATGCACCTTTGGGAATGCATGTCATTGTTTCTCCCAACTTCTTCTCAATTTGTAGAGGAAGAGATGGGAGGTGAGCTTCTTTACCCTTCTCAGAAGTGCTTATTTTACTATAGTTGTGTGCTCTAGTCGATATAAAAGTTTCACCCCTAACCATATATATGTTTGCAGATGCGGGGTTGTTTGGAGGTGGAACATGGTTCCTGGATACCCCCCTTAGTGCTTGCAGAGGCTTGAGTTAGATTTTGCCTATGCTGAAATGGATTAGTCAACACAGCCTGTTGTTGTTGCGTCACAAACTTTTGGGCCTCTGCATGTCGATGACATAGATGGGTCAGGTGGTCTTCCGCGCACAAGTTTCATGGATACCTCGCCTTCCATTTTTCAGTGTTTTCCCTGCCAGCATTATCAGTGGGTTTTTCATCCCCCTTACCCTTCGTTCATTGTTTTTTCTTTCCTTTAGGATGTTGGGTGGCCTTTGGGTTAGTCGATTGCACTGTTTGTACCTTCGACGTTTGGGTAGGGGGAGCAACCAAAGCAGTAGTTTGACTGGCCGTTGTGTGTTGTATATATAACTACTACAACTGCTTCATCAATTGCTCAGCGACCTTTGTTTGTGCTGAACCAACAATACCATCGGCATGTGGTCTAGCTCTCTATCTAGTTTTATCCAGTATTGAACGTGGTGCATCTGGAAAGATGTTGTATAATAAACCAGACTGAGAATAGATGAGCTCAAACTGTTGATCCCTCATGATGGCGTCTTCTTCGAAGAAAACTCCTGACGTTGCGATGTCTTTGGATAACTGCAGGACCAAAGACTTAAGGAACCACTCAAGCAGGGATGCTAGTGGAACTGGCACCTTGATTAAACTCTTCTGGCGTCTCCATTCTTGGATGTGATCATAGATAGGGTTCACTGTTGTCTGTTTGAAATTGGCCAGTAGCTCTGTTCCAGTGTCATATCTCACAGGTAACTGAAAATGGTTGAGGAAATCCATAGCCATTTCACCGAAGAAAGAGTATCTTGAGCGATCGAGCTCAATGTACCATTTTGTAGCACTCCCAATGAGAGTACATTGAAACAATCACAATTGTACGGAGTCATCTTTTAATGAGTTAGATGAGCACCAAAGATGGAAGGTAGTCACATGATCGCCTGGATCTTCGTTAGGCTTAGCTTCGAACTTTGGAATGTCCGAAGGAAACTTCGTCGGCATAGGAGGCCAACGTGGATTGTGACAAATGGGGTCATTCAACAACCTTTTCAAATTTGGCAAGTGCAAATTTGCCAGGAAAGGTAGTTTGGGTTATTGGTGATAACCTAGGAAAAAGGGGCCTGGAGTTTGACTGGCACCAGGTTGCCAGGAAAATTTTGGCTACTGGCCTAGATTTTGGTAGAAACCATGGCCTTGGCTAGCATATGGATTTTTCATATGTGGAGACATCATCGGCTGATTTCCCAAATAGGACATAGATGGTTGGGCATGCATTATATTTGAAGGACTCTGGGAAGGATTTCCCCATGGTGGTCCTGTGGGGATGGGCATAGTAGGTTTTCTTGGGTTCCATTGATTGTGGAAAGAATTACCCAAGATTGGAATTCCAAATGAGAGAACAGATCCCTGCTCTGAATTCCAAGGTCCTACTGTGAAAGAAGTTCCTAGGTTTGCCCCCTCTGCAGGAATAGTACCCTGCATAGGAGTAGTTTGTCTACAACTGGGATTGCCCCCAGTCGAGAAAGTGGCGGATGAGAAGGCGTTGTTTCCAAAAAAATTTGGCCAAAGAAAACGGTGTCGAACCTACCGGCATACTATGCGAAGGTGGTCCTTGACTCCCTGCTCCAAATAAACTATGGTATATAGGTTGCCCGGTGGACTGTTGATGCGAGCCACTGAGTGAAGGGGACAAAGGAGGGATATGACCTCCTCCATAAGGGAAAGCATTAAAAGGATCAAGAGTGCCCCTATTGTGACCTTTCAAAGGAGTTCTAGAGCTCCTTGCCCCCAGACCTAAAGTCTGTAAAGTGGAGTAAGAAAGTACAGGACTTGTACCTGAACTAGGCATCTTGTATGAGAAAGGAGGCCCTATCTCACTTGGTGTGAAAGGGGTTGTGGCCACCGCCAAAGACAGGTTTGGACCACTGTACGATGTAGAAGCGGTTGAGACCATGGTGGCTCAAATCGATGATGGTGGGTTAGCAAGTGAAAAATTTCCTGTGGGGACAACCATAGTGGGAATGGAAGAATTCCCAGAGGGAGTAACAACATTTGTTGCCATTGTTGTGTGCAACACTGTCTGGCTCTTATAAAATTGGATTGGTACGATGAAAGGTGCCAAGAAATCAGTGGTTGGGGTTTCAACTGGGCCATGAGAATGTGCTTCAAGGTCCAAAATGGTTGATTCCTCCGGTTGTTGGTCAGGCATAGTTGCTTGTAACCCGGCCGCTTCAAAAGACCGTTGTTGGTCTAGATTTCACCTCAATGGTGGAGGGGGTGGCTCCAACGTAACCGGTGGCAGACCAAGAAGCCTTCGTGACCAGTGGAGCTCGTGATCCTCCACTGTGTGATAAGATCAAAGACACTCTAGGGTAGTCTAAATGCTCATAAGTTACACACACTAAAAAATTCCCTAGATGATAATACAAGCAAACACTAAACTAATTTGAAGAACAGTTACAACAACCAACACTAGAGAAACTTACCGGTGCAAGTGCAACTCAAACACGGAAGCACCCTCCGGGTATACTCTGGAAAGTGTGGCCCGATTTCTGTCCTAGGTACCATGGTATACCCCCGCAGTCACCTGTGTATGTCCCTAAAATAGATAGGCAACTAGGTTGCCAGCGTGCAAACAGTCACCAGGAAGGTACAGTCGAAAGTCAGGTAGATCACAATGAGCAGGGTATCGAGCCTGAAACCTATCAAGGGTATTGAAAGCAAGTGGTCTAGAAGACAACTGAGCACCTTGAATGGATTTGAGACCCACAAATCCCCATGGCAAATGCAATCAACGGAATTCCAAAACAAGCCCGCTATATGTGTTCTCCACTACGATTGGTCCAGCTTTGGAGGGGTTATCTCTGCTACCTTTCCTCACGCAACCTCATGTTTATCTCCTGTGTTAGAGGGGGGTCCCGGATAACTTTCACGACACTAGACTTAGACACTCCCTAACTCAGACTCCAATGTTTGATTTTAAATGGCCTTGAAGAGTTTCCTCTCCAACCTAATCCAAGGCCCTAATCCTGAACTAGTTGGTGAACCCTACAAACATAAAAGTCTAGTAGATTTTAAATTTAGCATTAATTTTATGGCTTTGTCTTATGTCAAGGGGTATGAAAGTGAAACTGATGATGTGTAATAGACAAAATCAAAAAATGAATAAAAAAGATAGAAACAAAACTTTTACTTAATGAAAAATTTCAACAACTTTTCAAAATAAATATTTTTAATTTTCTAAGATTTTGGACAGCAAACTCAAAAGAAATTTCGCTTGACCACAAGCTACTTATGATCTAAGTAAACTACAAAAACTTATGAAATAAATGAATTTTCCCTGGATAATAATGCAAAAACACACTCTTCAACCAAACAAGAAAATGAAAAGAGAGATTTTTTTATTTATTTAAATGCTTGATAAAGAAAAAAAGGAAAAATACCAACAAGCAAAAACCAAGAAAACAATTCTGGCCTAATCGCATATCGCAAAGAATCGGGTCAAAAATCACACACTAGCAATTTATTTTTATTTTTTAAATGACTCTCACACTTGTCTAAAAACCCTAAAAAATTATTTTTATGACATCTTTTAAATGAGAAAAAGCAAGCTAAGGGTAAGATTAATCCTAAGCTACTGACTACTAAGACAGAGATTTAAACACCTGAGAGGAATAATTCTTATCAAGGGAAAGGATGACTTCCTTACCCTCAACAAAAAGTTTCATGTACAAGCACGCGACTATTAATCTAACATCATGTGTGTGAACATGCACTGGATAGAGACAGAGGGCGTGTACACGTGGGCTAACCTTGTACAGGCCATGTGTATATCTAAACTCTGAGAAAAAATGAAAACAGACAACCCAAAACCAAGAAGAGACCATTGATATTGATAACCATGATCTCTTGAAGGCTTGGACACTCTTTTTAATAGAAAAACAAATAATGTAAGGAAAAATGATAAAGCAAAAACAATATGAGATAGAACTGAAAACAACCACGACTCAGACAAAATTCTAGAAAACCCTTGAGAATGTCTGATTCTGACAGGGAAGAGGATAACTACCTCCAAAATTCTCTGGACTCTACACGCTACTACTACTTCCTCAACTAGCATTCGTACGCAGGTTGTAAGAGAGTAGCACATAGGTACACATGTGCAGACCTTATGCAGGCTGCATGTACTTCTATGGGTCCCAACAAACATAGTCAATCAAATCAGAGAAAGCTGGTATGGAAAACTAGACTCTTTGCTAGCTCAGACCTTACAGAAACTAAAAAAAAAACAACAAGAAAAACCAGTCTTTTTCTAAAAACTACCCAAAAACACATAAAATTCCTAAGAACCCTAAAGATCTTCCCTAGTATGGTTGACAATTCTGTTGTGAGGGAAATCTCCTTACGGACTAGAAAATAGGGTTAGAATTTGCATGCTGATATGACCTATAGAAAATCTACTTTCTACCTTCGTCCCCAGACTTAAATCCCATTTCTTTTTAGTAAATGCATGGCTAGATCAACCTACCTCATTCTGGGCATTTGATTTTGATCCCTTGTCACACTTGATTACTTGTTCACGGTTCTCCTTTCCAATGCTGACCTGCATACAAGACAAGAAACAACTACAGATGCATACTACCTATAGAATAACGGGTTAGAAATTCAAACATCTACTTAGCAAATTATGAATAACTCATGAATTGGGACGGGAAAAGCACTTTCTTTATTACTTTGAATAATTCAACTTACAAAAGTTGAGACCGTCCACCACTGTGAACCTGATCCTAGGCTCCTCTTCGACTGTCCTCCAACTGCTTTGCTTTGTATCTCCTTTGGCACAAGGAAGGATAAAGGGTTGGGACAATGGGAATATGCAAATGGGCAGAGTTTCTTTGCTATATTTTGTTTTCTCCAAATGGGACCCCTACCCCTTATTTTATAGGCTAGAAGGAGCTAGGTATTTGGACGAACCCTCGACCATGCATGGCCGGGAGTTTTAGTTAACTCACCCATATCTTTTGTGTTACGTCGACAACTTTCCTTTTTTCGTGCTTTTGTCGGTCCACGCAGGTTGTTTTGGGTCAGCCAGTGTGTACACGCGTGCAGTAATGGAGTAGGGTATGTGGGCCTTTATAAAAGAGGCTTTTTAAAGAGTTGTTCAGCAGCGCTTTGGAAAAAAAGGGGTATGAGATGGTCTGATTCCATGTAATCATGTGTGGTGCAATTTAGGGTTATAACACTCATCATACTCAACCCGTATATCTGTCAAAGTTTGTTTCATCCATATAACCTCTGTACAAAATGATGTTGTTGCGATATACTCTGTCTCGGTTGTCGATAGAGATATTTATGATTGTTTCTTTCCTAGCCATGATACTAAACACTCACCCAAGTAGAACGATGCTCCATTGGTGCTTCGTTGGTCATCAAAAAACCTGCCCAATATGCATCTATGTAGGCAATAAGTGATAGATCCCTTTCTTTTGGATACAATAATCCAAACTCTTTTTCTCCTTTGTGATATCTAAAAATCCTCTTCATTGCTAATACATGTGATTCCTTTGGTGCTGCTTGAAATCATGCCACCTATCCAACTTCCTGCATTACATATAGTATGGATGTTGTCACATATAGTAGGCTACCAATCATTGAATTGTATTGCCTCTGATATGTAGACTTTGAATCATCATATTTTCTTAACTTACAACTGGTTTGCATGGGAGTGATAATTGGTTTGCATGGGAGTGATAACCAGTTTGCAATTTTCCATTCCAAACCTCTTTAGCATTTCTCTGATATACATGTTTTGAGAAATAAAAATTCCTTGGTTTCTTTGACGTATCTGAAGTCCCAAAAAGAAGGATATTTTTCCAAGTAATGACATTTCAAATTCATTCTACATATCCTTTGCAAATTTCTGGCTTAACCTGTTATCATCACTACCAAAAATAATATCATCAACGTAAACTTCAATTAATAAAATGCTATCTTGACTTACCTTGATGTAGAGGTTGTTGTCTGCACTTACTTTTTTGAACCCTGCCTGTTGTAGATATTTATCTAGTCTAGAGTACCATGCTCTAGGAGCCTGTTTTAGACCATACAAAGCCTTCTTTAATTTATACACATAATATGCGTTCTCTGAAAACTGAAATCCTTCTGGTTACTCAATGTAGACTTCTTCTTCAAGTTCCCCATTCATAAAAGTTTATTTTACATCCATATGATACACTTTAATATTTTTGGAGTATGCATAAGCTAAAATCAATTGGATTGCTTCCATTCTGGCAACTGGGGAAAATGTCTCTTCAAAGTTTATTCCTTCAACCTGTGCATATCCTTTACATACTAATCTATATTTGTTCCTTGTAGCCTATCCATATTCATTCAATTTATTCATGTATACCCTCTTTGTGTCGATCACATTCTTATCCTTTAGTCTTGGAACTAATTCCCAAGTGTCATTTTTCTCTATTTTATCCAATTCTTCATCCATGGCCTTGTTCCAAAATTCATCTTTGTTGGCCTCTTTAAAATAGGTTGGTTCAATCGTAGATGTGAGTGCTAGGTGCGTTTGTTCTGGTGAATGGATTCTTCTTATAGTCTCAACTCCTGCGCCTTTGTTTCCGATAATCTGATCTGAAGGATGATTCTTTTGTACTCATCTGCTAGGTGTTTTTGGAGTTACTTGTTGAACTTGCTCTTTTGTCTTTGTCGGATCCTCTTCGTCTTCCCCTTCCTTTTCATATTTATTTTCTTCTTCATAAATTTGTTCCATTGATTCATTTTCTTCTTCCTTTAATTCTTGTCTACCTGTTTCATCAATTGTTATGTTGATGCTTTCCACCACTTTGTTCAATCTCAAGTTGTAACACTTGTATGCTTTTCTTATACTTGAGTAACCAACAAGTACTCCTTTGTCCACACAAGAGTCAAACTTTCCCATTCTGCCATCTTCTCTTTTGATGTAGCATTTGCTTCCAAAAGCTCATAAGTGTTTTACATTTGTTGGTCTTCTTTTCCATAGCTCGTAAGGAGTTTTTTCAGTGTTGTTTCTGAGAATTACTCTGTTTTGAATGTGAACTTCTATATGCGTTGACTATGTCCAAAAAATATATGTCATTTTGGAATCAATTAGAATTGTTCAAGCCATTTCATGTACTTTCATGTTTTTTCTTTCAACAACTCCATTTTGTTGAGGTGTCCTAGCAACGGAGAATTACCTTTTTATTCCATGACTTTTGTAGTAGTCCATAAATTCCTTTGAAGTGAAATCTCCTCCATTATCATATCTCGAGTATTTGATTTTTGAATCCATTTCATTTTCAACCATTTCCTTGTAGATATTGAGGTTTTCAAAAGCTTCTGACTTATTCTTGAGAAACCAAACTGCGGTCATTCTTGTATAATCATCAACTAATAACATAAAGTATTTCTCATCTTTTAATCCCTTTTTTGTAGTTGGTCTGACTAGATCAGTATGCATAATTTCCAGTGGTCTTGTCGTTGAATATTCCTTTGATTTGAACCTAGTCTTTGTTTTTTTCCTTGTTGACAATGCTTGCATAAAGTGTCAGTTGGTTTCGTGATCTGGGGCATTTCTCTGATTGCTTCTCTTTTTCTAACTTTGACAAGTTTATCAAAATTTATGTGACCCATTCTTCTATGCCATAGCCAATTTTCATCTTCTTTTCCTATACAACACTTTTCATTTCCAATTTCACTTTACACATATATGTTGCTTGAAGTTCTCGCAGTTGTAGAAATCAATTTTCCTGAACCTTCTTTTCTTATCTTGCACTTTAGTGAATCGAAAGTAACTTTATGATCTTGGTCACACATTTGACTCACACTTAGAATATTATGTTTCATATCTTCTACTAGTTGAGAACTTTCTTCCTTTGTCTTCTTGTTCCCAATTCTGACTATGTCTTTTCCAATGACTTTGGTTGAATCATCATTTCCGAAGGAGACTAATCCATCTCTTTCCTTTCATAATGTAAGAAACTTGTTTGTATCATATGTCATGTGTTTTGAACACCCACTATCAAAATACCAACCATGTTTCTTCTACTTAGCATGTAGAGAGAGTGTGCATTTTTAATTGCTATATTGATCCTGCTTTCTTATCCATGTCCTTTTATAAAGTTCCTATCTGTGACTATTGTTATTCTATTGTAGTTCTCTAGGAGGGATTGTCATTCTGCAATATTTGGACATGTTTCCAAAATTGTTACATTCGTAACATTCCACTTTAGTGCTCAAAGATTCAAAACTGTTGTAACTTCTTCTTTTTGTTTCAGTAGGCCTTCTTGAATAACCCCTTTGTGTATGAATTTCAAATTTGTTTTTTTTCCTATTGTTAGCTCTGCAATTCACAGCTTTATGTCCAAAATTATTACATGCATAAAATAAACCAAAAAAAATAGGTTGATACCTCAAAGTTGAAGATATTTTGAAAGGAGGTACTCTTATTAATTCTTCTTCTTCCTAAGGCCTATCTGTCAGTTGTTGATTCTGAAATCTGAATCTTCTCGGTGGAGGAATGTCCCTGTAAAATTCCTTGTAGATCTTCCTATCCCCCTTGATTTTTTCTGCAAATCTTTTCGGATATGTTTCTTGCTCTTTTGTTTTTTATCTTGATCCTTTTTCTGTCTGATTGTATCCAAGTCCGAATTATTCATGATGATATTTTTGACTGTTGATAATGTCATCCAAAACTTTTGAGTTGTTCTGCATATTTTTCTGTAGAATATCCTTTCTTAATGTGACAATCTCTGCTTCCAAATTTCCAATGATCTTGTCTTTTTCTTCTAGCTGCTCTTTGAGTGCTTCTTCAATTATTTTATATTCTTCTATTTGAACCTTCAAATTTGTGATCATTTGTTCTAGTTCTTGAGTGTCTTATTTCTTGTCTAGTTCTACTTGTAGTTTCTTGTTTTTCTTCTTTTCTCTTCTGATAACTTCTATGGTAGACATTACTTCCTCTCGGTAGTCAACTTCTACCTCTTCAATTTTTTCTTTGACTTCTTCATATTCTTCTTCGGCTTATTCATATTCTTCTTCAGAGTCTTTTTTATCAGAGTCTTCTACTGCCACGAATATAACTCTTTTTGCCTCACTTTCATGGACTTCATCTTCATCTGATAATGAGATGTCTTATTTGGTGCATAACCTTTTTCTTGAAAACTTTCTTTATGGTTCTTTTGCCTTTATATTTTTGTTTTCCTTTTGAGTAACCTTCATCATTTCTCTTTTTCTTATAAGTACATTTGTTAGAAAAATGACCAATACCATCACAATTTAAAAAAATTAAACGAAGCTCACCTCTATACCTATCATCGGTTCCCTTGTTTAGAATTTTGACAAAGTTTTCCACTTCTTCATCATCTTATGAGATGTCACTGCTGCTGCTATGTTCTTCTTTTTGCCTTCCCTTTTTCTTTGACTTTTTGGATGCTTTTTGGATGCTTCTTTTATATCTGGATTTTCCTTTTCAGATTTCATTTCATATGTTGTGAAGATTCCATGTAATGCATCCATGCTTATTGAGTTTAGATCTGATATTTCTTCTAGTACCGATATCTTAGGGTCAAATCTCATAGGAAGATATCTTAGTACTTTTTGAAAAATTACAGATTCTTCGATTTCTTCTCCCAATCCTATGATTTCATTTACTGTTTCATCAACTCATAAAAACTAATCTGCAATATTCTCATCTTCCTTCATCTTAGGTTGTTTGAACTCACCTCTGTAGGTTTGAAGCTTTGCTTCTTTGACTTTTGAATATCCTTCATAAATATTTTGAAGTTTGTCCCAAATCTCTTTAGTGGATTTACAATGTGCAACTTTGGTGAATATTGTTTCACTAAGTGATATAAAAATAGGGGGCTGACTTGTTATGCTATGCAAGCACCCTCTATTCCATTTAAATAAAATTTGCAGGACCTTGCTCAATGTGTTAAAATATGCAAGATAGATTATGTGCCAAGTTTATGCATCTTCTTTTAAATGTTCATGTGAGGAATTTTTCATTTAAATGGTTAAATATGTGTTTTAAATAAATACACAACAAACATGACTTGCATCAAATAAACCATCAAACTCACAACAATAACAAGATGATAAAGGAGTTCACCTCTCTCTGGGCTACATCTCCTTGAGCCTCCATCAATGGACTTGGCTCTTTGGGATTAATTTGTCAAAGATTATTTTACAAGATGTTTCTCAACTCCAATGGATTTATTTACTATAGAATTGGGTTTATAATACATAAAATCCCCAAAAATTATTAATAGAACTCTGAAAACGAATCATGGCTCATCCAGGCATGACCTCTTTTACATGTGGCCTTGAGCTTCCCTGAGATTCCTTGTGGAAAAAACACCTATAAAAGTCCTCAAATGGATTTGAAACCTATCCCAATGTGTTCAGAGCATAACAATTAGCCAAAAATGACTATCCAGTCACAGAAAATAGACTTGGGCTCATCTGAGCATGACCTCAATCAATGAGGGCTTCAAGCTCCCTGAAGCTCTCTGAAACTTCAATGGTGAAAACCTGAAAAATAAGTCTACAAATGCATTTGAAAACAGTGCCAATGGATTCAAAACATCCAAAAACCCCTATCTAGGCTTTTTCGGCACCTCATTTGGCCAAAAAATGAAGAAGTTAGGCCTCCTGCCATTTTCCTCCTTCAAGCTTGTTGTCTCTGGTTCACCAAAACGCACCTCTATACGTCCAACCTAGCTCACGCACTCAATATCATGCTAAAACCTAGCACCGGTGCACAATCGAATAACCATGAAAACTGTAGGATGGTTAATGGAACTAAAGCCCCCAATCGCCAAACCATTGGGCATATGGGTCCATGTGACCGGGCGCTCATACGAAAAGGGACCAAGGTTCCAAGAGAGAATGTGGTTGTGACAAGTGGTGGGCATGTGTTCTAACCATTTTCAAAAAAAAAAGAAAAATCCATGCCAAAAATCCGTGTAGTGTTCACATGGGAGTGTGCATAGAAATCGCGAGCTAACCATTTGAAAATCCAAACTCGCGCGCGCAAGTGGAAAGGTCATATGGCGTATGTAGAAACCGGGGGCTGGACTCCATTTAAATTGCACGTGTAAAGTTTAACCACCGGTCATATGTATTACAATAACACCGCGGGTTGGGGCTAATCCCCAACGCAAACCCCAGGCCAAACATGAAATATTTCAACTTTAAATATATATGAACACATATGTTTAACAAGCAACATTGTGTGGCGCGTTGGTAGGGTGGACTTTCCAAATACTTTTCCACGGTGGGGAGGTCCAGGGTTCGATCCCCACGGACTCCATAACATTTTAAACAACCAACCTATACTATGGTGCCACGTGGCAGCCCACGCCTGGGCCACATGGCACCACTCCATTTTCCCATTAAATGCCACGTGTCGAAACATCATTTGTCCACATCTACCAATCAACAATTTCCATGTCATCAGTTGCCACCTCATCGTATGGACATGCCACGTCATCTTACAACCTCTGCCACATCAGCATCCGTACAGACTGTACAGTCAGCACATTTGTTTTACCTGTTTGATGATTTGAATAGAACGTGATATCTCTCTCATCTGAAGTATGTTTGAACCTAAACGAGTTGCATTGGGTTCGTGATGATGAGGGCTATGCACCCGTTCGTTTTGAGGCAATTCCTAGAACTTTGATTTTTGAGCTAAATTTTGACCCCTGGTCCAGATTTTGATCACACCTTCCCACTGAAAGGATTTTGGACCCACAAAAGATTATGATTATCTGTCTAAGATTCAATACTCTTCTTCTTCCAAGTTCTATCAACTGATTCTACTTGAAAAGTCTTTTTGACAATCACTTGGATACCTTGACATGCCTTGCACTGCAACTGGCTATGTCCCTCAACCACTGTTCTCTTGTTGTTGCTGACCCACTATTATTTTTTAACTTGGAAGACTTCCAGCCTTCCCACTGAGAATCAAGTCCCTCTTTTGAAATCTTTGGCGTCAACTCAATTCTCTCTACAATGGCTGCAAAACATTTCATGCGACATCTTGTCACAAACCAAGAAAACCATCAATCTTGAAAAAAAAAATATACAAGACTGAAAATGATGCCAACAAAGTATTTTTTCTCTTCAAGAAAACGGTTGCATCTTGTACTTCATCAAATCACATGGCATTTTCCTCCAGGTGTCACTACTTGGAACCTCTCAGAAAAGGAGTTATAGCCAAAATGGCACACCTTGCTGAATTCTGGCTTATTCTAGAGAGCTACCATGTAGAGAGTGCCCCATACGGAATATTTGTTGAATCAATCTCAAAATGTTACACCGAACACTACAGACTGTACTCTAACCAAAAAAATTGTTCTTACTGAATTTGGATCTGTTATGAGGAAGTTATGACATTTTTACCTAAAACACATGTTTTAGACTAGTTTCAGGACTAGCCACAAACCCTATTTTTCACGGAGTGTAACTCCAAAAATGAAACGACCCACAACATGAAATTTTTACCACAAATAATTGGATATATTTCCTCAATGGACTATCAATTTCATGGTCTGAATCATTCTAGAAAAAAAAATTAATGTGAAAATGGCGATATGATCTGTAAATAACATACCTTAGAAAGCATCATCAAAAGAATTTATCCTCCCTTGAATTCCAACCTTCTTTTCTTCACCTTCCCTCTGAAATTCGTCTTAGATATCCTTGGGTTACCTCATTCACCTATATATATTCAATATTCTCAAGTGTGATATTAAATGAGAGATCCTTTCCTCTTATTTATGCTCTCCAAGTAGCTTCCTTAGAAGCATCTTCTAGGCCACTTTGCCCACTTTCCTTATTTTAGGGTTAACCCACTTCTAATTTCTCCATTAAATTTATAATTTAAATAATTTATTTTGTTTTCACATTGACTTATAGTACACTCATCACTTCACTTTATTATTTACCTTCTAAAATCTCTTAAACCACTTTGACTACTTTGACCTTTTGGGGCTTCTAGATGACATATGTGGATCCTCCAACTTCATAAGGCCATAACTCTCAAACCGTGAGGAGTTATGTGAAGTTCCACATACCACCAGAAATGAAATGACATGTACTATCCATATATAATATTCTTGCCTACAAATATATCAAAACTCATACCATTATCCATCGAGCAAGCTTGGGTCCATTACCCAAACCTGGGTTCTCCAAATTCTCATGGTCATAACTTTCTAACCATGAGGAGTTATGTGACGTTCCACATACCACCAGAAATGGAATGACATGTACTATCCATATAGAATAGTATTACCTTAAAATATATTCAAACTCATACCATTATACATGAAACATCTTTGGGTCCATTACTCAAACCTTTGTGCTACCAGAATTCGCTACGGGACTTTCTTCAAGGGTTGACATCAATGACAACCAACCTTAATCAACAAGGCACATCCACTCTACAAATATTCTTTACTACTATATCATACAGGAGAACCATATGGAGTCTTCTCTTCAACTATGTTTCTCAGAGGAGGCTAATACATCATCTTCATTTATGTTCACATGATGATGCACCCATCACTTTTGGATTTCACACGTTCACCTTGTGCTCAGCCACAAGCACGTCTAACTCAATAGATCACCTTTCCCACTGGATAATCATCTAGATTTCTTCTCAAATCTCTGAATGGAGGAGGTCATCTCTACATTCCTAGATTTTTCTCAGGTAGGAACCACGTACCCTTCTTATGAGCTTCTCTCATGTTTGTAAGCTGAGAGAAAGACTCAAATAGTTGTAATGATCCACATCTCACAGGTTTGTAAGATGGAGAATGTCTCACATAGCTGCAATCATCAACACTCCCTCTCATCCAGGGAGGCACTATTCATTATTCCAATTATCATATGGATATTCTCTGAATTTGTTTTTTGGATGGAGCCATCAGTACTTCCTCTAAACTAGGAAGTAATTTTTCACCAAGTTAGTCTGGTTCATATATCTGTAATCTTCTCATGTGTAGGAAGATACTGCATGTGTACGATTTTACTCTGCATCATATGTCTGATATAAGGATGTTTAATCTCATTTTGTTTCGACCCATTAGGAAACACTAGGTTCCCAAGGATCTTTACACATGGCTCTTGGTTATCATCATAGGATCCATTTCTTGGTTATCATCATAAGATCCATCTCATGGTTATCAAGGCCACATAGTTTTGTTTCCTACTGCATTTAGGAAACCATGGAAAACTTCACAGTAAGACAATAACCATATGTGCTCTTCTGGTCCACTATACTCTCTGCTCAATCTATATTGGTATATCCTGCAAACTCAAGTCCACACTAGAGGGATATCTAAGGTCATATCCAACTGTGTCTTGTATATATCTCAATACATGATTTACTACTATCCAGTGATTCTATCTTGGCTGATTCATGGATTTGACTAAGAACATTCATTACATAGCATGAATCAAGCCTAGTGTTAACCATATACATCAATGATCCAATCAGTTGTGGATCAATCTCGTCTGATCATCATTCATTTTGTTCAAATATATCACAATGATTTTTCATTCTGTCATAATGAACTTCTTTAATATTCCCAATGTGTGTTTTCATATTCCCATATGAAAATATCATCGGTCCTCTGTCATACTTCTTGTCCCAAGAAGTGGTACATCATACTCATATCCTTCATCTCAAATTCAGAAGTCAAAGCTTACTTCTATCCGACAACAAGGCTTTCTAAATAAGTCATCAAAATTAGGTTCTCAACACCAACACTGTAATAGTGTAGGTTTGGATCATCAACACTCTTGCTAAAACCAAAACTCATCAATAATCCATCCATATGATATAGTTTCCAACTCATGGATGGTAGTATGGATGGAATTGTATGGGGATTACTGGATCAAGTGTCTCATCATAGAAAAATCCCTCTATTTGTGAGAAACCTCTGGTTATAGATCTTGAATTGTATTTCTTCACACTTTTATCAACTGCATGCTTTATATTATAGATCCACTTGGAAGTCACTATAGGCTTCCCTTCTATTCGCTGAACAATATCTTATACATCATTATTTTAAGACATACTAGTATTCTTTTGTTATGACATCTTGCCATACCTGTTCTCATGTTGCTTTTATAATACAAAGAGGCTCAACATCAATGAAATGGATCATGACTGAAGGATAGCTCGAAAATGTCTTTTGCTTTCTCGGGATGTGCCTTGAGAGGATTGTATGTTTCTCTGCCTCTTTGTAGAGTGAGTATAGGTAGTAATTTTTACGCCCTACTACAATATCTCTAAATATATAAACTAAAACAACTAGATCAATTGGAATAAGGTATGTCTCCCTCTAAATTGTTGAAGGTGGAGAAAGTATTTTTCTTACTGACAATCTCCATTTGAGATTCTCTGGATTTTGAAAGGCTATCTCTTTTTCAAGGGCAACGTTATTTATTTTATAATGAACAAATTAAATATGGTTTGGACTCTCGTACCAGGGATAATGGTCCAAGTCTTTGAGAGCTCTTGTACTAGGAATAATATCCTCCATTTATTTGAAAAATGAAATCAACTATAAAATTAGAGGTCAAATGATTTACCTAGTTTGTAGTCATGTCATTTTAGAGGAAGTACTTCTCCTCTCTCTTCTCTTCACTCTTTTGAGGTTGATCTGGATCAATGTCAGGGTTGGAAGCATATTGTCGTCCCTTCTTTCTGGTTGGATAGTCTCTTGTAATGTGTCCATACTTATCACATCTGAAGCATTGAATTTCTGAAACATCTCTTCTTTGATAACCTCAATTAGATGAATACTTTTCACCTTTAAATGTTTTCCTAAAATTTCTTTTGAATTTTCCTCCCTTCTTTGTATGAAGTGCAAGAGCATGATTTTCTTCTCAAGAATCATCCACTCCTTTATTTCTAGGTCTAAGTTCTTCTTGAGTGCAATATGTCCATAGTAGATCAAAGGTTGGTAGATATTCTCTTCCACTGATGCTCTGAATGAAAGGATCCCATTATTTTGGAATATTCTGGAGAGTGGTTAATACAAGTTCTCTATCATACATGATTTCCCCAATGGTCTCTATTTGTTCTTTAATCTCAGATAACTTCAAAAAGAAGAGTGCAACTATGTCACCCTTTGTCATCTTGGTACTTTGAAGTTGGCTCTTTAAGGTAAGTTCTCGGAGAGTGTTGTCACTTTCAAACATTCCTTTTAAATCTTCATACATATCATATGTTGTCTTCATATTGGCAATACGAGGCAAGAGGTGATCTCTTACTGAGTAGATGATTATTTTTCTTGTTTTGGCATCTTATTCATTTCTTATCTTCTTCTCTATATATGTAGTTGTAGCTGGTAGAGTTTTAGTTGTCACATCCAATATATCATATTTTTCAAGAGTGACTAGAAGCTTTGATTTCCAGGGGCTGAAGTTGCTTGTTCCATCAAGCCTATCTTCTATTAATGTTTTGTTCTTCATTTGATTGGTTTCTTTTTGCTGATTGGATTTTGAAAACCTAATGATTAGGTTAAATTAGAAACCTTGTATTATATTGGACTTATGACTAAAAACAATCAATTTGATAATGTCACAGAGATGCTTGCTAATTCAAAAGAATGTTTCTTCGGAAATACATAATTAATATTCTGCAGGAAATTTCAGCACCCTAGAAACCCTAGGGACAAAAATCAAAATTTCTCAGAATTTAGTTTTGAGAGATTTTGGAGATGCGCTGGAAGAGGCCATACTCTTCTAAGCTATTCATAAAATGGATGGTTGAATCACCACTGAAAAGGAGGTCGTACAAAATTTTCTGGAAACCCTAGGAGGTTCGTAAGTTCTACAAAGGGTGTGTTGAGACTTGGTGGATGCTTGTGAAATGGGTTCTTTCAAGACCTGTGTTCTGATACCATGTTTATTTTTCAGTGTGTTAGGTTAAGAATGAATTTCATTCCATTTTATCATTTAACCATAACCATAAATGTTACAGCAACCAAGTGATCCAGATTATTTTCGGCACGAAATAAGATCAGAGATATAATAAAGAAATGCATAGAGATATCACAGATATTCAATAATATAACAAAAATGTATCAGAGATGCAACCATAAACACAGATATATAGTAATACATGATTTCTATTAATGACATAAATGTACAGAGACTGTAAAAATACAAAGTGAAAGAGTCGGTAGAATGGTGGTAGCTTATCTCTGAGAAGAGATATGATGGCTACTCGCATTCGCAAGAAGATGATTACAATAAGGCTCTGAAGGAATTTTTAAAATAAAAAGGAATGCCAAAAACCCTAGACATCCAAAAACCTAACCCTGGGAGATGAAGCGCCAAAAGTCTTGTGGGCCTCGTTTGGGTAAGTTAGTACATCAACTTCTCGGGGTCATAACTTTTGCATACGATCTCCATTTTAGGAGTATGATATCTCATTGGAAAGGTATCATCAAGGAGATTCATTTTGGGGGCTCAATTATTCCTTCAAATATCATTGAGAACCTAGATATTGAAAAACCTTCATTTGGGCCCTCAAAATGGCCCCGAAAGTTAAAACCTACTAAAAGTAGTAAATTGCCAAAATTGCCAGAAAATTGTTTTGAGCTAGTCGAAAAAGGTGGGTGGCCACCAAGATACACATATATTAATCCTCCCTCCTTAGGAAGAAATGGTCTCCATTGCGTTGAGTTCTCGGGGGAGAGGGAAAATCATTTTCTGGATCTTCATCTTGGTGAGTTGTTTGTATTGTTGGAGATGTCGCGTTGCTTAGTTTGTGGAAGTTTGTCATGAACCTATTGAAGTTGAGGCTATTCAACAAGTTGAGATACATGAGAGGAAGGTGTGCAAGGAATATTTGTGCTTTGTTGCAACCTTGTCGACCTGCTTCTATTGGATAGAAGGTGCAATGGGCGAGGCTGTAGTGGTTGCAGTGTCCTTATGTTCCCCTTTTGAACAGATTGTTAAGAAGCTGAATTTTGCAATATGAGATACTACCTTGCGACACTTTTTAGGTGGAAAAATAGTTGGAAATACCCTTGGTATTCTGTAGAGATGACCCCCGGGGTCGAGACTCATAAAAAACATGGCATATCCACATATATGGTTGTCCCAAGAGAACATCATAGACATCCAGTGGGGCAACATCACATAATACCTCATCCTTGAAGGGTCGGATGTCGTATGACAATTGACACTATTGGCTGACACGGAGATCTCGTCCTTGTCGAAGCCAGTCGATGTTGTATGGTTGCGGGTGTGGTTTTGTTGACAATCCCAATTGTTTGACGACCTCTGCTGAGATGAGGTTTGACTAGCTTCTTCTATCAACAATAAAATGCAATGGGGTCCCCTTCACCCACATCTGTGAATAAAAAAGGAACTCCCCCTCTTCAGGATCTGTTGGTTCTTCTGGTTGAATTGTTGTGGTCGCGACAATAGCAGTGGGGTCTGCATCAATGATCTGTCCTTTACCATTATTTTCATAATCAGATTCTGAATCAGGGTTCAACTCCTTGTCTTTGATCTCGGTCACCAATGACTGTTTTGAGCAACATTCATTGGTGTTGTGCCAGGGGATTTTTTTGAAATCACACCATTTTTCGGTGTCCTTCTTTGTCTTCCCATGACCCTTCCTTTCCTGTGTCTTAGACTGGTTTTCAGGAGGTTGTTTGTTAGGGTTGTCTTTGTCATACTTCAATTGTTGCGTATTTGTAGAACCGAACTCCCGTTTGTTCCGATGCTTAAATTTCTTCTCGATTTTAACAGCATATCCATAAGAAGAACCTAGTGATGAGATGTCCAGAAAATCCATTTCAGTATGGATGTATCTGTGTAGGGCCCCATGGTATTTCATAACCAAATTTCGCTCAGATTCTTTGATACCCAGCTTGGTGCGCAAGGTATGGAAGGTATTAGTGAATTTCGGAACTGCCTGGCCCCTCTCTTGTCACAGTGTCTTACATCTCATGTACTGGTCCTCATAGTTGCCAACAGGGTAATATTGTTCCTTTACTGCATCCACAAAACAATCCCAAGTGGGATCGGCCCCATATATTCCAGAATCCTCTATGGAACTTTGCGCCCAGTAATTTTCCCACCAATGTTTGACATGAGGGAGGGATTTAAGGAGTGTGAAGGTGATCTTTTCTTTGTCAAAAAAATTGTGAACAGAGAAATAACCTTCTAGCAGAGTTAACCATTTTTCTAGGGCTTCTGCATCTATTTGTCCTTCAAATACAGGAATATCAAAATTAACTTGTACCTTGAAAGGTGAGGTGCCTCCAAAGTGGTCGCTTGATGAAGATGTGCCTGTTGTTATTGGCAGGCGTTGAAAGATGTGGGAAAAATTCTCCATCATGTCGTCCCTCTGTCACGTGAGAGCATGCTCAAGCAACAGATTGATAGGATTGTCTGCTCCGTTGTTTTTCTTTTCTTCTACCATTGAGGGTTTCTTGGGTGTGTGAGAGTGATTGTCTTTAAGATATACAAGCTCAAGACCCAACTTTCTATACTTGGACCTTGTCGGGGACATGCACTGAAAAATCGATCAAGAGCAGCTTGCTCTGATACCACTGATCTAGATTATTTTCGACATGAAATGAGATCGGAGATATAATAAAGAAATGCACAGAGATATCATATATATTCAATAATATAATAGAAATTTATCAGAGATGCAACCATAAACACAGATATACAGTAATACAGGATTTCTATTAATGAAATAAATGTACAGAGACTATAAAAATACAGAGTGAAAGACTCGTTAGGATGGTGGCAGCTTATCTCTGAGAAGAGATGTGACGGCTACTCGCATTCGCAAGAAGATGATTACAATGAGGCTCTGAAGAAATTTTTACAATAAACGGGAATGCCAAAATCCCTAGACATCCAAAAACCTAACCCTGGGAGATGAAGTGCCAAAAGTCATGTGGGCCTCGTTTGGGTAAGTTAGTACATCAACTTCCTGGGGTCGTAACTTTTTCATACGATCTCCGTTTTAGGCGTATGATAGCTCGTTGGAAAGGTATAATCAAGGAGATTCATTTTGGGGGCTCAATGATTCTTTTTTATATCATTGAGAACCTATATCTCGAAAAACCTTAATTTGGGCCCTCAAAATGGCCCCGGAAGTTAAAACCTGCTAAAAACAGTAAATTGCCAAAATTGCCAGAAAATTGTTTTGAGCCAGTCAGAAAAGGTGGGTGGCCACTGAGATCCACCTAGATCACCAATATCACAATAAGAAGAACCATGCACAAGAACACAATAAGTATCCTGGGAAACCCTTCTCAACAAGGGAAGAAAACCCAGCCAAATCCTTTCTATATTCTTCAAGAGAAAGACCTTTACCACCAAGATAAACCCTAGCACACGAGAGGGTGATTAAACCCTATAAAATTAGCGCCCAAGAGAGGTGTGTGATTTTCCCAAAGAAGTGTACTTGCTGAAATTTCCAAACTCACAAAAAAGAGATGATTCCACAATTGAGAATCTTCCTTTACTTATATTAGACTTATCCTATCAATAGAAGTGTCTATGGGCTCAATAGGGTTGACCTCACAAAGTCACAATACAATAATTATTATTATTATTATTATTATTAGCAATAGTATTATTAATATTAATATTATTAATATTAATATTATTAATATTAAGAATATTAATTATCTTTTACATTTATTATTAATCACATTAAGGTGGGGCCGAACTATACCTTTTACATAACAATTAGGTTTACAAGCAAGTATGACTCTTGAACAATATATAGAAAAGGATATGATACACCCACTAGTGCTCATCCACTAGGGGCACATCCATAAAGATGTCATATCTCTGGTTCACTACATTATACAGAAGAACCATATCTTCACACATTCACCTGTGCTCATCCACAGGAACGTCCACTCTATAGATATTCTTTTCCACTACCTCATATAGGAGAACCATATGGAGTATTCTCCTCGACTCTGTTGCTCAGAGGAGGATAATACATCATCTTTATTTCTTTTCACATAACGATGCACCCATCACTTTGGGATTTCACACGTTCACCTTGTGCTCAGCCACCAACACGTCTAACTCAACAAATTGCATTTCCCACTGGATAATCATCTATATTTCTTCTCAACTCTATGAATGGAGGAGTTCATCTCTACGTTCCTAGATCTGTCTTTTTTAATCCCTAATATTGTCTCATTAGCCCTTAATTGGGGCATATTACATTAGTAATGTTATTTTATTTATGTTGGCTTTATTCCATTAGTTGTAATTATACCTCCCAGTCTCCCACATATACCAAGGAAACATTTTCATTTGGAATCATCTTGGAATTGTACATTTATGTGGCAATAAGGAGGTTTCCCCCTTGAAGAGGCTTATTATCTGCATTTCTCTCTTTTTCAAGGTGTTGAGTACTTATTTTGAGGTTTTTCTATGCTATATTGATATTTGCTTCTTAACATATGGTATCAGAGATCAAGGTATTGGGATTTCACTACTACATCTGAGACACCTTGGATTTTTTGATATAACTTGTTTTCTACAACATTTCATAAGGAATGGCTTGGAGAATATTTATTATATTGATAAAGGTACGTTGGGTTAAAATTTCAGCTCCTGAGGCCTTATCATTTTGGAGATACATCCTGTGAAATATAGGGTTATGGAATCATCTTGAAATAAGTCATTGCGGAATTTTCTCTATAAAAAAATTTATGTAACATTTCATACCATGAACTACAGAGGATATTCACAAAAATTAGTAAGGTATCTTTGGTAAAAGGTTCCGCTTCTGGGACATATTACATTTGTAGATACACCCTGTGGAAGAAAGGGTATTTGACGAGTCCTATTGACTAATCTCAAGAAGGTGTTCCAGGTAAAACAATCATAACTTCTTCCTAGAGTATCCAAATTGAGTGAGACTAGTTGCATTGGATAGTGGATAGTCTGTAGTATTTTTGGTTCAATTTTCATAATTTATATCAATTATTTTGTGTGGGGCATGCTATACAAGTGACATCTCCCAGAAAGGCCAAAAATCATCAAGTTGTGGGGAAGTTACCGTAAATTCCACTTGGCACATCCAATTTTGATCAGACTTGTGGCATTGCAGAGAAGAAATATCAGAGAACTACAAAAAATAAAGTTTCATACCCAGAAAGGCCAAAACTTTGGAGATACAACAGAAGCAATATTGTCTAGCAGAACCACCTCAAAATCAAGGTTCAAAAGCGATACTTGGCCAACATGTCACCCAAAAAAGGGAACTTCTACACCAAATAAGCCTCCAGATAATCCTACATGGACTCTTGATGAAGGTGAAGAAATTCGTAGGGACATAAATGATTTACAAAAGAAGACATTAACAAAAGATGAACTGCAAGAGATGATAGAGGGTTTAAAAGGGGAGATCATGGAAGGATTGAATATTTTCATAATAGAGAGGACACCTGAAAGTGAAAATGTATCCCTTGAAATTCATGACAAGGACACAAGGAAAGTGAATCAAGAATGGATAAATTCCAACTTTGGTTTGAAGACCAACCATGTTCCTAAGATTGATATGGGGAAGTTTGATGGAAAGGACCCAATCACATGGATACTTCAGATGGAGCAATTCTTTGATCTACATAATGTGCCACATACACAAAAGGTACAAATTGTTTCTTTATATTTAGAACCCAATCAATTTGTAT
>JZKD02S2114682.1:645491-664026 GCA_000966675.3 Picea glauca | reverse complement strand
GGACATAGGAAATCTCAAGGCGGTTGTTGATTGGTTTATTGAGGAGAATTTATCCTATATCATGGTTTTTGGATGTTCTATCCCTCCTCATGCACTTCCTAAATTCCTCCCTAACAGACTAGTGTGGAGGGAGGTAGCTCATCATATAATAACAGGCGGTATTGAGATAGAACTAAAGATAGCTCAAAAGAATTTTTGGCCAGTCTTTCTCATACAAATTGGAAGGCTTTTGCTACTCAACTTGGGTCATTCCAAGGTTGAAGCTGCAGCTCTAGAGGAGGTCAAGTTGATGAATATCGAACATAGGAAGCATGACCCTTATCAAAAAGTGGGAAGTCACATGGTTCACTGTGGTATGAAAGCATTTGAACATGAGGAATCCCCTCGCAATGAAATTTTCAAAGGGGTCAAAACTTATGAGGAGGTGTTAGACAGGGTACAAACATTATCATCTGATTTGCAAACCAATATCCTAACCTTCCAGAGACACAGGCGAAGAGGTTTTCCCAATGTATTGCAGGGCAAAGCAACAACATCTCCTCCAGAACAAGAAAACATTCCCCCGGGCTTCGGACAAAAAGCGCAGGAAAAGGAAGACACCGAGGGAAATTCATAGGGAGAAGAAGGATCTTCACAAAACAAAGAAGTCCCATAGATAGAGAATCTAGAAGCAAAAACAGAGAGAAGGTCTGGGACACCTCCTGAGTCCAGTCAATCTACCCCCCCTTCATCATCTACTATTCATGTTGATACCCCTAAGACTGCAGGGGAAACAAAATCTATAGAGTTGGGTAGTCCCATCACTTCCTTGACTCATTTACAGTCTACTTTTGGGCTCCCTCGGATAGGAGTCATATATGCTAGTGACCTCGACCCTATCTCCGGAGAAGAAATTCCTCCCTCTGATTACTTCTTCAGTAAAAAGAGGAAGGATGTATTAAAGAAGGAGATGTATATGAGAGAAGGTGGTATGGTAAAGAAACACAGGGTGATGGTGGATGGGAAAAACTTGGAAGATGGATATTTTGCTAGAGAGGTGGCGAGCTCCATGGGAGCTTTGGAAAGGACAAACCTATTCACCGTTGACAATATGAGAACAAGGTTAAAACAGAGTAATCACAGGATAGTCCAGTTGCAAAACCAGCTAAAAGATATAGAGAAAAATATCAAAGTAGAAATAAATAAAGGACTAGAGCAGACCAGAGCTACTGACAAGCAAGAAATTCGAACACTTAAGTCAAGTCTAGACGAGATGAGTCAGAAGATGTAGACTAGCCAAATACAGGTTATTCGGCAAGAAGAATTGGTAAGACAACGACAGGCTAAGTTGAATTCAATAAAAGGCCAAGTTATAGATTTGAAATTTTTTCAGGACCAGTCAATGGAAATACATGCGAAGGTGGAAGCCGAGCAATAGAAAGTAATCTCCCAAGTAGAGATTATTCAGAATTATTTTCAGGAAGAAAGAAATGCTCTTGATAATAATATTTTTAAAGAAAAAGAAGCTAAAGCAACAAGGGCCACTTTTCAAAAGGAAGTTGTATGTTCCAAAAATGAAGAGGTATCAAAAACTCTAAATCTTTATGTCACAGAGAAAATCAGAGGTGATATCATGCTCAAGGTGTGGGAAACCAGCATAGCAGAAAATAACAAAATAGCCAAAGAAATCAAAGACGATTGTGAATAAATTTTTGATTTGTTCAAAAAGGAATCATTAGGTATTGGAAGAGACAATTTCACTAGGCAATTAGGACAGATAAACATTGTAAGACACCAGTTGAATTTCAAAGAGGGTTTGGATGAAATTCATATGGAAATTTCACAGTTAAAGGAAATGGATGTTAACCTAATAGACAAGTGGCTAGTGAAGCCAAAATTGAAATTTAAATCAATTAAGTTTGTTGTTAAGGGGATCGAAGACCGGCTTCCAAAAATTCAGAGAAAATTTTATCTATTTGAAGCAAAGGATTTTCCAGAGCCTCCTAGAAGTTTTGTACACTTTCTTGAAAAATGTATTGAATGTATTGGGTTGAAAGAAGGAGATACTTCAATAAAACAATGAAGTATCATTTTGAAAATTTGTATTATCGAGATGATAGGAAAATAAAAGATAATCATGTAAATGGTTGAGGTTTGCATTTTTGTAATTGTTTTCCCCTACGAGTTAGGAAATGACTAACCATCAATGTATGAGTGATCTAGTATAATTATAATTTGAGGAGAATGAAAAGAGGCTTTTTTTGGGTGTGGTAAGGAAGAATTTGAAGATATTTTTGAATTAATACAAATACAGACGGAATATTCCAGATATGGTCAAGTTTGAGTTATGTGTTTCTCTGTCATTTCATATTTTTCATATATCTCTTTAATGAAAACTTAACTACAATTTAGTACAACCTCTACTGTGGTGATTTTTTATTCTTGCAATTTAATCATTTATGGATTTTCCTCTGTATCGACTATCAGCAGATACAAGACCTGTAAATGTTTTAAATTCCAATACCATATACTTCATTAAGAGTTTTCCTAACTATTTTCTTCTTCTTTCATAAAGTGAGATTCCTCTTTAATTGATGCCTCACCTTGTTCGACAGCTTTATTTTTTCTTTGCATTTCATGCATATTCACTTTTCAAAATTTAACTCAGATACCAGAAACAACGTTTAGTTTCGTCATTCTATTAATTCAAAGTTTTGGATTTCTTCTTATATGTTTTGAAACAGAAGTAGCAAACCCTTAAAAGAAAGCACAAGAATATATCCTTTCAATCTCCATCCCTCATGACTGCTCCAGTTACAAGACATCCTAATATCGAATTTGGACTATCAGATCAAACAAGCATCACTTTGAATTTATTCAACACCATCCTACAGACAGCAAATAACCGGGTTGATTTAGAACATTCATGGGCAGTAATTGAAAGAGACATTAGTATCCAGGAAAACTGGGAAGCTAGACAGAGACAGTTAAGGAACCAACAATAGACCTTTTCATATAACTTACCCTTGTATCCTTAGCCTTATCTATATTTTCGGATGCCTTGACGGTGTACTTTAGAGCCTTAAAGTGAAAACTCAGGAACAACAGAACTTATCACAACAACATGTCTCATCAATATTATCAACCAATTCAGATATACTCACCAAGATCAATCGTGAATACAACTCTACCTCAACCAAAATCCCTCATCAATTTCATCATACAAATATGATTTGTAACTCTGTAATATAACTGGTGTATATGATCACATACCTACAAACCTTCCTTAAATTTAACAACAAGAGACTATCATTTTCATCAAACTTTACTTTAGTCTCACATGACTAGTTTTGTATTAGTCAACAACCCTAACTTGAAATAATCATAACTATGTATATGTAATGAATAAATATCTGAAAATAGTACACAATGTTTTTCAGTGTGTTTTATGCAATTCCTCCAGGTGTCACTACTTGGAACCTCTCAGAAAAGGAGTTATAGAAAAAATGGCATACCTTATTGAATTATGGCTTATTCAAGAGAGCGACCTTGTAGAGAGTTCTCCGCATGTAATATTTGTTGAATGGATCTGAAAATGTTACACATAATAATATAGACTTTACTCTAACCAACATATTTTTTCTTACTAAATTTGGATATTTTATGAAGACGTTATGAATTTTTTACCCAAAACACTTGTTTTAGACTAGTTTTAGGACTAGCCACATACTCTATTTTCCATGGAGTGTAACTCCAAAAATAAAACGACCCACAAGCTGAAATGTTTACGACAGATACATGGATATGTTTCCTCAATGGCCTATCAATTTCACGGTCTGAATCATTCTAGAAAAAAAATTATTGCGAAAAATGGTGAGATGACCTGTAAATAACATACCTTAGAAAGCATCATCAAAAGAATTTATCCTCCCTTGAATTCTGGCCTTCTTTTCTTCACCTTCCCTCTGAAATTTGGCCTAGATATCCTTTGGTTACCTCGGTCACCTATAGATATTCAATATTCTCAAGTGTGATTTGAAATGAGAGAGACTTGCCTCTTATTTATACTCTCCAAGTAGATTCCTTAAAAGCATCTTCTAGGTCACTTAACCCACTTGTAGGTCACTTAACCCATTTCTAGGTCACTCAACTTATTTTTAGGTCACTTGACCTATTTCTAGGTCACTTAATCCATTTCTAGGTCACTTAACCTATTTTCCTCATTTTTAGGGTTAACCACATTATATAATTAGAAATTTATCCATTTCTTTATCATTTAAATATTCCTCCTTGACTTTGTCACCTCACTTTATAATCTTCTTTGATTTTTTCACTTCACTTTATTATATAATTCTCCTTGAGTTTGTCACTTTTCTTTACCATTTAAATAATAATTTCTTCTTTGCAAACTCTTTGACTTCTTTGACCTTTTAAGGCTTCAAGCCAACATATGAGGGTCCTCCAACTTCGTAAGGACATAACTCTCAAACCGTGAGGAGTTATGTGACATTCCACATACCACCAGAAATGGAATGACATGTATTGTCCATATAGAATAGTTGTACCTACAAATATATCAAAAATCATACCATTATCCATCAAACAAACTTGGGTCCATTACCCAAACCTGGGTTCTCCAACTTCTCATGGCCATAACTCTCTAACTGTGAGGAGTTATGTGACATTGCACATACCACCGAAAATCGAATGACATGTACTATTCATATAGAATAGTATTACCTTCAAATATATTAAAACTCATACCATTATACATGAAACATCCTTGGATCCATTACCCAAACCATTGTGCTACCAGAATTCACTACCAGACTTTCTTGAAGGATTGACATCAATCACTAAGGGTTGAAATCAATATACAATATCACTCTCCAAGGGTTGACATCAATGAAATCCAATAATCCATACCAATTATCCATCAACCTAAGCCAATTTTCTGACAATCTCCCTCCTTTGGCATTGATGGAAACACCAACATTGATGGCAACACTTAGTCATGATAACATTCATGCTTATACTCTTTATCAATGCTTCTATCTCTCCCCCTTTGACATCAATGGCAAAGAGTATCTCCCTTTGGGACTGCTCGCCTTGACTGAACTCTCTTTGGGGTTGCTCCCCCTGTCTACATGCCTTTGATTTTTCTTTGTGTTTATAATCCTCTGATTACTCTCTTTCCCTTCATATGAATAATATCTCTCCCTTTGACAAAGGGTATCACTCTGACGTCATATCACTCATTCTTCCCTTTTGGAAATCACTCCCCTTGGAAACATGCCTCTATGCTCTCTCTCCAAGCCTTTACCTTTTTGTTGTGGGTGGGAATCCCTCCTACAGACTTAGCACTTAAGCGCTCTAATCATGCATGCAGAAAATGACCATTTCAAAGGCCTCTACTCTTTCCTATTCTCCCAACACAAAACTCCACATTCATGCAATACAAAGGTGTAAATAAGATTCGGTAACTCTACCTTAAGTCCTTCGTTTGATGTCAATCCCTTTGCTTTCGCTCGCTCTTTGATTGCAAGCCTCCTCCTAGAGATGACCTGCATTCACACATGAATAAACAAAAAGCTACGAACATGCATTTTATATACTAATTGTTGAGTTAGTTGTGACAATATCATAAAATAAACATTCAACTTGAACACATGATATGGTGGAGCGAGAAAAGTATTCCTTTTTGTATTAATCTTCACAATAGTAAACTTACAAAATGTGGTCAGCACTACTCCTCGAAACTAGTCCTAGGCTCCTCTTCAACTGTCCTCCAACTGCTTTTCTCTATACTTCTTTTTGCACAAGGATGGCTAAATGTTGGGACAAGGGGAATGCTCAATTGGGTATAGTCTCTTTACTATGATTTTACTCATTTCAAATGGGACCCTTACCCCTTCTTTTATAGGCTAGAAGGAGCTAGGTATTTGGTCGAATGACTGGCCATGCATGGCCGAAAGATTTAGTTAACTTTCCCAAAGCTATGTGTTCTATCAACAAATTTCCTTTTTTCGAGCTTTTGTAGGTACACGCGAGCTGTATTGGAGAAGCTAGTGTGTACACATGTTCAGTAATGGAGCAGGGTGCATGGGACTTTGTAAAGGGGGTTCTTAAGAAGAGTTGTTCAATAATGTTTTGGAAAAGAAGGAGTTTGAGATGGTATGATGCCAGGTAAGTATGTCTAGTGCAATTTAGGGTTATAATAGATTCCCCCTAATGTGTGAGGTTAGAAGAGAATCCGATGGCCGAAATACATTATCAATCTTCACCAATGTTCCAAACAAGTGAGCCCAAGGACCAGAAATCGGGAGGTGCCATCTGCAAAATAACAATTGTCTCGCTGAGGTGGGCATACCCATGCTTGGGATGAAATAAAATCATGGCTACCAATCAAATACACTGTATATTCATGTCATATAACTATATAAAGTGTAGCCGTGAGCAATACAAAGCAAATCTACATCTCAAAATCAAAAAGATATACATGTATAGTATCCATCTTCTAGAATTTGATAAGGCCTGATGGTTGGAGATGAGGTATTCAGAGCTAGAGAAACAACTTCAAAATCTTCAAAACTCAGGTAGGAGTGTAATATGAGTGTACGACTTCACTACCCGGAGGTCTTCGACGGCTCGTCAGTCATGGACTAGAGAATCTTGATGATCAAACTGAAGGATTCATTGATTTCGAACAAAAAATTGATTGGACTTTCGGGATGGCCAAGCATGAGGGAAAGAGACAAACTGTAGAGGGGCCGACTCAGGCTTGGTAAAACTTCCCTTGGAAAATAGCACGAAAAATGATGAGACTCAGGCAGTATGGCATTAACATAAGTTCATGAGGCAGGAAGCAACGCAAACTCTCCATATGTTTAGAAGAATAACCAAACGAAGGAGGACATAGCTAAATGTAGAGGGAACAACTTCCTAAGTTCATATTAAATCCCAAGGCTTGACAAACAAATGGAAGGATTTGATTTATCCAAGGGTGACTCATTGTGCTGCCAATACAAAGAAAATACTTTTCCCTTCCTCTTTTTGGGGTATATTTGATTTTTTTTTGTCTTTTTCAATAATTTTGGAAAAAGAATAAAAGACTGCTACATTACAAAGGAGGAATGAGTGTCACAAACATACGAGTTCGAGGCGCAAGGAAAAAACTGATGTTCAGTGTAAGGACACTCAGGAAAAATCCCTCCTGGGGCCAAAGGTGTCAAGACACAGAGGAAAAGTGTTACAGGGCTTGCATATAAGGCATGTTTCAGATGGTTCAGTTGAGAGAAACATGGAGCCGGCATTATACCAAAGATGCAGGTATGCAAAAGCGTTTAACAAAACACACAATGGGAAAGTCCTTCAATGTAATTTTAATGAGCCCAGAGAAAGTAAGCTCGGTGGTTTTTCATATTTAGAGAGTCTGAAAAAACATAAAAGGAGACTTCGCTGGGGTACCTTTTTCGAAGATAGTCTAGTTGGCTCGAAAAAGGGGTAAACTAGCACCAACCAAACGTCTATTCAAAACTATTTTAGCGAGTGTGATAAGGACAAGATCACTCAACCATTTTTTCATTTTTAAGGAGTCTAAAAAAAACTTAACTATGTACTCCGTCAGGAATGTTCTTCTGGACCATTTTAATGAGTGTGAAAGAATAAGGTCACTCGACGATCTTCTCAATTTTAGGGAGTTTGAAAAGAGCTTAACTATGGACTCCGTGGGGATTCCTTTTTTGTAAATTTAGTCCCTCAAGCCTGAAAAAGGGTTAAAATTATACCTTAGAGTACTCTTCTAGAGAACCGAGGCTCCTAGAGTATACCTTTGTTCATACAGTTGACCATCCAGACCGAAAAAGGGGTAAACTACCGTCGAAAAAACATGACTTCAAATTTCAGTTTAATGAGCGTGAAAGGCCACAAGATCGCTCAACAATCTTTTCATGTTTAGAGGGTTTGAAAAGGGCTTAAACGAAGACCTGTTATGTTTTTGGGAGTCCTGGGGGTGAGATCAAGAGTGATAAGGAATCATGAAAATGAGGCTCAAAATTGTAATCAGGGAAAACTAAAAGGGACTCTCGAGTCTATAGTTGTTAGTGATAGCATGGACACCATAATTCAACCAGTATATACCTAGGGCATCCATGTTACGGTAAGCTCTACCACCAAATTACGACACTTCTAAAGAAACAACAATGGTTCTGTGTCACAACTTGGTGGGATCGATCCTATGGCAAAGCGGAAAATACAACAATATGCAGAAAGTGTAGGTGTAATCCTGACTTAAATGAAATGAGTTAGAAAAAATGACAATTTACCAAAGGACCATCAAAACGCCCAAATCTCAAAAAAAATTAGCAATACCCAAAGAAATACTTCTCGTGGCCATCCAAAGAAAACTCTTGAACCATCTTAATTGATTTTCAGTTTAGAAAAAATGACAAAGGGTCCAAAAATTGACAAAAAAAGGGCCAAAAACCTTTATAAATAGAAGTTGGCAGCTCATTATCCCCATTGTTAATTCAAAAATTGACTAAAAGCCAAAAATGACCCTTTGTGAAAAGAGTTGATTTCAGGAGCCTCGGTGGATGAAAAAACCATCCACTTGGACCAAGTATGTATAAACTCTCTCCTCTTGCAATCTAAATCTTTCTTTATTCATTCAATTTTATTTTTTGGAGGGTCATCAACCTTCAAAAAGTCAGCCCTAAGTCCACGCGGGTCGTCTTATGACAGCCCATGTGTACACTCAGGCAGAGGAAAACCTACACGCATGTACACGCGACTATCATCATTACAGTCCATGTGGACCCTTCATTTAATGAAAAAAAAAAAATTAAGCAAGGGTTAAGCCTCCTAAACTTGGTTTTTTGCAGGATGTATGTTCAATGGAGGGAAAGAGAGCATGAGGATATTAGTGCATTGGTTGGGGAGGACCCCAATGTTATTTCTTCCTTAATGCAATGTGGGTTGCTAAAATTCTTCCTATGTCCTTTCATGCAAGCACAACCTAGGCTATTGAATGCCTTAGTTGATTATTGGCATCCCAACACTGAGGCCTTTATGCTAGAGGGGCAGTCGTTGGTGCCAACGATGGAGGACATATACTTTTTGATTGGCCTCTCTCGGGGAGGTGAACCAGTCAGCTTCCATACTTTTCCCTCTAGGCCTCACAACATATCAGAGTTGATTGGACTCCATTGTGAGGCGAGTACAAACAGGATGACCTCGCAAGTGTCGATAAGAAATATCTCAGACTTAGCACTGTAGGCGATAGTGTTTCTCATCGAGTGGATTACAGGGTATGTCACTTTGCATCAGGCTTCCTGTGCACAGATGAACTATGAATCTCGGTGCTTAAATGCATAGATTTTTTATTGGAGCACCAAATTATTGGACTATATGAAGAGACAGTTGACAGATTGTTGATTGCAAACTCAGAGGAACTTTGGGTTTAGAACCATTCTTTGCTCTTTATTATTTGAAAGAGTGCCCATTTTCAGACCTCAAGAGGTGGTATGGGGGCATCAGGCCTCTCTTCCCGCGATATGTAGATGGACAGTGTTCCTGCCATGACAAGGGGGAGAAAGGAGCAATGAGTCCTTTGATGACAACTTTTTTTCTTGGTTGTCACAACAGATCCCAATCATAGAGGATTACCATTGTGTTGGGATTGATTTCTCGAGAGACCCTGAGATACTGGTACCTCCCGACGAGGAGCGAGGAGAGATGGGTAAGTTTGCATCATTTCTTTTTGTTTTTTTTGTTAAACATATGGAATTTTTATGTTGTTTTATAGATAAATCATTTTTTTTATACCAGATCATTTGACAGATATGTGTCTATTATGTACAGATGTGGAGCCAGTGAAACTAGCGTATTATGCAAGGAACAGGTGACGTCCTCAGCCAAGGGTCGCACTCGCCGCTGCCGGGGGAGCAGCAGCAGCAGGAGAGCTTCCAGTCGGTGAGGCTGAGAGGGTTATGAGACAAGTAGAGAGAAATTTTACCTCGCTCACTTACACAGTCCCCATGGAAAATATTGAGGATTTTCCACCATCTATGCAACCTCACATAGTGGGGGCACCATGGACATGGGTTCGGATTTTTCGGCGTTTGGAAAATGTCGTTGATTATTACAATAGGGCCCATAGGCCCCGTCCTTAGTTAGGCTAGAATTTTTATGTGCTGAGGGCACTACTTGTATATATTTTCTGAGGGCATAAGCCCCATGACTCATTACGGGTCATATTTTTGAGGCGCAGGTGCCCACCTATGTACTTTGATGATTTTGATATTATATATGGATTTTTATGTCTTTTTATGTCTTATGGATTATTTTTTCCTTTAAAAATGTATTTACATGTGCATGTGTATGTCTTTTTTATATGTGTGCAAGATGCCAATCTAATATTTGATTAGCTAGAGTATCCGTGACTTGATTTAATCTCCTAGGAACATGAAAATATGTAATATAATAAAAGCTTCGTTCTAAGAGATGTACCCTAAGGAATCGTTGGTGTAAAGTAGGATCATGAACACGGTAGACTCTATTTAACTGAGACACAACCAGTTGAGCGTCTAAATAGACCCAAAGGTGAGATATTCCAAATGACAGAGCGTCACGAAACAACTCAATAACTGGGCTATATTCAGCAACATTATTTGTGGTGTCACCTAAACATATACCTCCTGAGGATAATAATTGGCCTTGAGGTGTAAAAATTACCCAAGCTACGGATGCAAGCCTCCGAGTGTGTCGGCTAGCACCGTCTGCATACCCAATGAACACCTCTGATTCACTTGACATCTTCCACAGTGACAAAAGATGACATCAAAAACAACACATCCATAAAACCAAAAGAAACCAGAAAGTAATAGTACAAAGACCATACATATGTTACAAAAAGTTACCCAAGGTGACCTACCTATGAGTAATACTTCTTGAGGTAGAGCCCATTTATAGGCTCCGCCAAAGCATTTCCCTCAAAGTATACTAGACGATAAGAACCCTTTTTTAGAATCTCTCTTACGATGAAAGGTTCGAACCACATGGGTTTGAATTTGCTTGCCCACGGGGAGTCCTTATCCTAGTCATAGACCAGAACAAGGTTGCCTTCAGAGAAATTCTGAGGATGAACGGACCGATCATACTAACACTTGACTTTTTGTTGGTGAGCCTCGTTGGCTAGGGCTGCATCACGATGTTTCTCATTGAGCTGCTCAAGGTATAATAACCTCTCTTCAAGTGGAGAAATGTCTGGCAGTAAATGTACTGCCAATTTTAGGGATGGGATCTAACATTCTATAGGCAAGACTGCTTCCAGGCCATAAACAAGTTGAAAAGTTGAGAAATTAGTTACAGTATTAACATATGTTCGATAATCCCATAATGCCAAGTATAACATCAAATTCCAATTCGACTTGGCTAAATTGATTTTTCACTATAGGATGGTCTTGAGAGATTTATTTACAAATTCCACCTAGCCATTCGCTTGGGGGTAGTAGGGTGACAAATGTTCTTTCCACAACCCAAGCTTTGATGTTAATTCGGTCATCATTTGGTTTTGAAAGTGACTTCCATGGTCAGTGAAAATCTCTCTAAGGACGCCGAACCTTGTGATTATCTGGTTAAACAAAAAGAGAATTGCAGTCTCTCCATCATCTTTAAACGTTGGCATAGCTTCAACCCACTTTGTGAAGTATTCTACGACTACAATGATATAACGGTGCCCCCTTGCTGAAGGAGGGTTGCATGTAGTGAAATCAATCCCCCACTTGGTGAAGGGACCAACTATGATGACAGGAAACATGGGAGTGGGATGTTCCCTCATATTCTAAGAGAAGATCTTACATGGGTGGCACTTTTTGACCGATTTGATACAATCTTTGATTACTGTCGGCTAGAAGTAACCAGCTCGTAAAATATTTTGGGTTGTTTCCAACCCATACAAATGACCACCACATGCTCCAGTATGGCAATTGTTAAGCATGATTTTTGCTTCTTCATGAGTGAGGCATCGGCGAAGAATGCAATCTACACCTCAACGATAGAGAGTGTGCTCAAGGATGAGATAGTTCTTTGCCTAATGATGTATACGGTGACGTTCATCATGAGAAGCAGAGGTGGGTCATTTCAAAGTTTAGATATAGACTAGAATATCTCCATACCAGGGGTCCAAAGATGCTATAAAAAACATATCTCCTTGAATAGGAAATTCTCCGGGCATAACATCACCTGACTCAACCGGAAGTTCTGAGATAAGTTCTACAAAGACCAGGGACTTTTTCAATTTTTCTGAAATGAAATCTAAGTCAAATTCCCGGAGGACGAATATCCATCTAATGATATTTCTGTCAATTACCCATTGTGTCAACACGTATTGAAACGGATTCATAATGGCAATGACAGTGGTCTTGAGAAACAAAATATAATGATGGAACTATTGGATAGCATGGACTGCTGCCAATGAAAGTTTTTCTATATGAGAATAATTGAATTCCAGTCCCATGAGGCCTCGGCTCAGGTAATAGATCACATATTCTGAGAGCAAATCATCTTCCTCAACTAAGACCATGCTGATGGTTGACTCTGTTGCAGCCAAGTATAATAAGAAATATTTGTTATAATTAGGTGGCCAGAGCAGAGGGGCAGTCGTGAGGGCATATTTCAATGTGTTGAAAGAGTGTTGAGTGGCTTCGTCCCAATGAAAAGGGACATCTTTCTTTAGCAAATGCACAAATCCCTTTGTGATCTTGGCATAGTTTGCGATGAAACACCTTAAAAAGTTTGCTTTTCCCTGTAGACTTTGAGGCTGAAGGATTGTACATGGGGGATCCAACTGAACAATTGCCTCAACCTTGAGAGGATCGACCATGATCCATGTTGTTGAAACTATCAAACCTAACAAACGTCTTGATGTTACACAAAAGTTGCATTTGTTTGGATTCAATCGAATCCAGAAGTAGTGACATCACTCAAAGATAAGTTGGAGGTGTGTGGGATGATCCATTCTCTTGTAAGATCGTGATGCTAAATCATCTAAATAGGCTTCGACTATATGCTTGAGATCATGGAAAGAAAAATATGTGGCCCACTGGAAGGTAGCTCCAGCATTTTTGAGACCAAAAGGCATCTTATGATAGACAAATGTACCCCATCGACAAATAAATGCAGTTTTGTGTTGGTCTTCAGGTTTGATTTCTAACTGATTATATCCCAAAAAACCATCCATGAAAGAAAAGGCCTCGCAACTTGCACATTCATCGACTATCTGGTCAATGAATGGTGTGGGAAAATTATCTTTTGGACAGGCCTTGTTCAAATCACAGAATTCCATACATATGTGAATCATGCCCTTTTTCTTGTTGACCGACACAGGATTTGATACCCATTGGGTCAAATGGATAGGATAGATAAAACTAGATTTGAGAAGTTTCTCTACTTCAACCTTAATAGCTTATGCTTTACTGGGATTAATTGGATGAAGCTTCTACCAAACTAGCTTGGCATCCGGATAAGTTGTGATTTCATGTTCGACTATTTTTGGATCAATTCCTAGAATTTCCTTGTAAGACCAAGAAAAAACTTCATGGAATTCTTTAAATAAATCTGTGTAGATTTGAATCTCTTCAGGGGAACAGTCAGCTCCGATGAAAACATTCTCCATGATGCCAGGGGTTCTAGAGATATTAATCAGTATAGTTTCATCCATAGTTTCCATATTACCCTCAGCATAAACCTCATGTGTAGCCAAGGGATTGATAGGACAAGACCTATCTCTAGTCATAGTCAAGGTGAATTCCCCTACTTTGATTCTTCTTAACTCTGGGAGGAAGTATGATCTGTGATGGAGATCATCCCAGGGTTTGTCTAGACTAGTCATTTCTTCAATGATTGCTTCATATGAGGGCAAGACTAAGTCTAATGAATCGATATCAGCGAGGGAACCTTGAGCCCAATTAGGCTCTGGGATCATATCTAACTCTTGTGTAGAAGTCAGATCGGTGTTGGCTAAAGCTTACTGGACTAAAGAGTACATTAATTCTACCATGGAAAAGGGCATGGAGATCCCATGGTGCCCTATCCCTTCCATCGTGGTTGATGGGGAAGGAAGAATCCATGGATCGTTGAAGTAAGTAGTGCGAAATGACAACACTTGGAAAATCTCAACCTTATGGTGGTCTGATATGAACCTGACATCACCTTGAGGAGGCAGGTAATCGAAAGTACCCATCAAAGGTGGGCACAAACCAACCCCTACGGTGACGACGCCCAGTTGGGGATTATCAATCATCAGGACTGCGGATGCCCCCAATGAAGGATCAGGTCTGGAGAAAGACAATTGATCAATGGTCACGATCCGGCCCTCGTGTGGAAACAAAAAGACCTAAAAAACTGTAGCAACCATTGCTTGCATGGCATAGGTCCAACTCCTACCTAACAAGATATTGTAGTCGAGGGATGCATCAACTACATCTACCTCGATGCACATAGTCTTCCCTCCTAACTGCACAGGGAAAGAGGGGATGATACCATGTGGTCGGAATGAACGACCGTCAAAAGTGGTAAGAAGAGTAGGTGACGGAGAAAAAATGGGATGGCTAATGGCCTTCCAACATGCCAATGACATGATGCATGTCGAGGCACTCTCATTAACCACCATGTGGAAAATGTTTCGAGTAAAAATTTTCGTGGGGTAAGCCACTACTATCTGAAATGCTATGTAGTAAGGGAGACAAGGTTTTAAGTCGGTTGTATCCAACATGATTGTACCCAGATTACAAGTCTTGGCAGATCCTAAAGAGGCTAACAAGAATTTCCTCTGGGAAGGGCAGCTCTGAAGGACCTCCAAAGTAGACATCGCACAAGGGGTTTGAGACAAATCCTCCACCATAGAATAGTTTTGGGTGGAACTTGCATTTGGGTTGTGAGAAGCTTTCTTGAACGCACCTTTTGGGATGTGTTTCATTGTTTCACCCAAATTTTTCTCGATCTGGAGAGGAAGAGATGAGATTTCATCTTCTTTACCTTTCTCAAAGGTACTTGGCTTACTGTAGTCATGTTCTCTAGTCAATATACAAGCATCACCTTTCATCATATACACATTCACGGATGCAGGATTTTTCGAAGATGGAGAGGGTCCTTGACTTCCCCCTTCTGCGCTTGTAGGGGATTGGGTTAGGTTTTTCCCATGTTGAAATGGATTCATTAACACAGTAGGTTGTTGTTGTGACACAAATTTTTGGGCCTCTGCAAGCTGAGGGCACTGATGGGTCGGGTGGTATTCCACGCACAGGTTACATGGATACTTCGCCTTCCATTTTTTTGTGTTGCCCCCGCCAGCATTATTAGTGGGTTTCTTATCCCCCTTACCCTTATTACGTTGTTTTTTCTTTCCATCAAGCTATTGGTTGGCCTTCAGATTTGTCTATTGCATACTGTGTACATCCACTATTAAATTTGAACATTTTTGCGACGAAGTAGAGACAAATTTTCATCGGCATAGAGTTGTTTTTGCGACCAAGATAAATTTATTTTTGTCGGAATTCATTTTTCGGTCTAGCGACCACACATGGATCTTCATCGGTCTAGAGACTAGAAAAAGAAGCCTATTCACAATAGGGAAATGTTCGGCTAGCAACAAATTTTATTCAATCAAATGACTAATATTAGTCGCAAGAATGACCAAACCATCAGTTAAAAAGGTCAAAAGAAGGAGGATCAGTTAGTCGCTAACTGACTAACGACGAACGGGTTGGTCGCTCTAGCGACTAACAGGTTAGTCACTAAAGCGACCAACCTATTGATGTTTGCAACCAATTTTCTATACTAGCGACGAACAGGTTAGTCGCTCTAGCGACTAACAGGTTAGTCACTAAAGAGACCAACCTATTGATGTTTGCGACCAATTTTCTATACTAGCGAAGAATAGGTTGGTCACTCTAACGACTAACAGGTTGGTCACTCTAACGACTAACAGGTTGGTCACTAAAGCGACCAATATTGGGGTATTTAAAAAAAAAAAAAAGTTCCATTCACACGGGATCTATGCAAATATGACCATTCACACTTCCCTCATTGCACTTATCCCTAAAGTTGAAAAGTCGAATTCCTTTGAGGATTTTCATCTAATATCATCGTGCAACTTCATTTACAATATCCTTTCTAAAGTGATTGATGCATGTTTGAAAATAATCTTATCAGAGGTTACATCAGTGGAACAATTTGGGTTCCTTGGAGGTCGATTCATACATAAGGGAGTGGGATATACACAGGAAGAACTACACACTATTATTTGGTCTTTGTTTTGTTAGAGACATACATACGTACAAAGAACTTTTGGATATATTATGTAAGGTGACGGGTATGGAGGTCAATCTCCTAAAATACTCCATAAGTTTCAATGAGTTGCAAGATGAGGTAACATACATGATCCACCATCTGCAATATAGGGTGGTCTAGATTCAAAATGAACTAAAATATTTTGGTTTTATACTAAATCCCTATGGCTATGGTATCAAGGATTGGAGATGGATTTTAGGGAAAATAGAAGGGAGGATACATTTTTGGTGCCACAAATGGTTGTTGAGGGGGAATTGATTGACATTAGTAAAAGAAGCATTAGAGGAGATCTCCATGTATTGGATGCGATGCTTTTGGCCCATACACACAATGAGGTTTTAGATAAAATATGAAGGCTTTGCTTTGAGTTCATGTGGAAGGGAAATAAGGAAAAAATGGGATATCACTTGGCTCATTGGAAAATAATTGCAAGTCCAAAAAAACAAGGAGGATGGGAATTAAAGAAGTTACCACCCTTCAAAAAGAACTTGTTGCCTAGAGCCTTTGGAATTTGATGGTTTATGGAAGCATATAATCTATCAAAAATATATGGCTCCGAGGATGGCCTGTGACAATAATTTCTTTATGCCAGAAGATTTGGTTCAACATATTCATCGTCAAGGTTTGAACAAACTAAACCAGATTGCAGATGAGGGATGGACAAATATATGGCACCAGAGGTGGTTTTCTGCTATCAATATTGGCTTAGAAGGAGATGTTGTAGGTTATTTGTCCAATTTCATCTCTTCCTTGATCTACGAACATGTCCACTTAACAAGTGAAAGCGATGAATTAATATGGAACCGAAATAAGGATGGAGGTCAATATACTTCAAAATTAGGTTATGAGGTGGCACATTGGTGGTTTCTCAAGATCTAGAAACTTCAAGCACCTAAAAAAACAAAAATTCTGATGTGGTTGGTGCTGATGGATAGGATTTCTACTTGGGACTATCTACAGAATAAAAAAAAGCAAGGACCATGTATATTCTACCTTTGTATAAATGTGGATGAATATGTATCTCACATTTTCACTAGAGGCCCATACTCTCTTCAAATATGAAGTGATACTTGGTAATGGATTGGAATTAATAATTTTTGGTGTTTTTTATCTCTTGAGGAGGGATTGGCAATTTGGTATAACAATTCTAAGATAAAAAAAATATCATGCAATACCATTCCTCACTCCATGGGGTATGTGGTTAGCACAAAATTCCATCCTCTTTTATGATCGACCATTGTTAACAATTCAAGTTTCCACACAGATTGTTGGAATAACACAACATTACATAGTATAAGGGGTGACTAAGAGGTCATGGATCATTGGAAAATTGGTTTGGGACAATTATTTCCCTTAGGGATTCTACGATGGTTCTTGTCAAGGGGAAGACTCATAGTGTGGCATAGGAGGAGTCTTACATATCCACGAGGGATACCGGCTAGAATTTTATGCCTGTGTGGGTAGTGGCACAAACAACAAAGTAGAAATTTTCACTTTGAAAGCCTTATTGAAGTTGGCACTAACAAAGCACATTTCAAGAATATGGGAAAGTAAAACTTGTTGGGGCCTCCACAAAACAATCCAATAGTTTCAAACAACAAATCTTAAGAGAGAAGATAACGATTCACGAAAGTCCATTACAACATTACATTTTTGTTTGTTTGAAGGATGGATTTATCAGAATCCTTCACACAAAAGCTTTCATGAGATATTGTGAGTCTCATTAACACAAAGATACATAAGAAAGGGGGTAGAGCCACAAAATACCTTCAAACATTGTATGAATCAACTCAAGAATATATTGGCAAGGGATTTGATCCACAAAATACTTCCAATATGTCCGAGGCATTTACAAGATTCATGGTTAAAATCTATAGATTTGAGAAGAAAAAAAGAGGTGAAACACCGTGTAAGTCTCACATAACTAAGTAAATAGACATGTAGGTTGAGTGAGTATTACAATTTAGATAACAATGCAAACTTACTACCTCAACGTTCCCTTTTAAGGATGGGAATAGAAAATCTTGACCATGCAGTTTTCTCTGTAATTTCATGCCCAAAATATCTTGTATGTAGCCTATACATTTAATCTATATACATGGACAATCGATGCCACTATATTGATATTTAAACCATGAATTTCATGTTACTTGAGCATACGTGCATTCCATTTATAGTTTTAAGAACCCAATTTCCTCTTATAGGA
>JZKD02S2114682.1:574295-601222 GCA_000966675.3 Picea glauca | reverse complement strand
CTCCATGTTCAACGCATTTCCTGATGTCTCACCTATGCTTTTCCGTCGCATTTCCTCACTAAGGATAACACCAACAACATCATCAAATTTTAAAGTATTTGAACCAGAGACAGAGCTACTTACAGCCATGACCAAGCCATTCCATCTTTTTGGCAATGAGAACAAGATTAGAAGAGCCCTAACCTCATCATCAAAGTCCACTTTTACAGAACTTAGTTCATTAGTAACCGTATTAAATTCATTTAAATGATCTGCAACAGACCCACCTTATGACATCTTCATATAAAATAATCTCTTCATTAGAAATACCTTATTCGACGTTGAGGGTTTTTCATACAATTTGGCCAATGCATCCATCAAACCCTTTGTTGTCTTTTATTTTGAAATATTGAAAGCCACCGAAGCTGCCAGGCTCAACCGTATCGTTCCTAGAGCCTTTCTATCAAGAATCTCCCATTCTTCGTCCTTCATGGCTGTCGGCTTCTTTGCTACTCCACTCAATGGTAGGAATAGATCCTTCTGATATACATATTCTTCCATCTGCATCTTCCATAACTGGTAGTTTTGGTCGTTAAATTTTTCGACCCTAATCTTTCCATCTTTCGACATTGCTCCCACTCGAACCAAGAACCCTCTTTTATTGCGAGTTACCTTACGCTATGATACCAGTTGTTAGAAAAACAGGACCGCGGAGCAATAAAATAAAACAAATGCAGAAAAAAAACACAGAAGACACACAATACAAGAGAGACACAGATTTACGTGGTTCACCCAATGTGGGCTATGTCCACCAGAGAAATTGCCAGGTCCTTCCTTTATTATTATCCAGAAAATGAAGGGATACAACCTACAGCAAAACCAGTTGTAACTTCCTTTTCTTTCTCTCACAGTCTCCTCTCTCAGAATACAATATTCACCATCATCCATAGCCGCAATACATTTCCCTCATAAAAGAGGGTTGCTGACGCAGGGACGCACCACCCAGGCACGTCCACTCTCACAGGATCTTCTTCCTCTCGCCCAAAGAACTCCAAGGTTCTTCTATTTCCCTATTGGGAAATATGCACCCACAACAATATTTCCCCGAGGTCTCCCCTTTTATCACCGGGAGATTAGCTAAATCTCGTGATCTCGCGAGTTCATCAATCAAAGCCTCCGACTCTTCCTTTCTAATCTTGCGATGCCCGAACTGGTGATACGGGTATAGTTCATTTCTTGTTAGTGCCCTCTCCACATGTAACCATAGGCTAGGCTTAAATGTCAGTGCCTCTCACAACTCGCACCTTTGTGAGTGTGTGAGTCAAACTCTTGTGCCTCCCGTTGCGATCTTCCGAGACGCGATAGGTCAACATTTGGCTAACTCCTCCCTTGATGGATTTCGCTACTCGCAACCTCACAATATCACAACCTCACAATCTCGCAGGTTGAACCGTCGAGCTTTCACCCTCCTATTCCGCAAATCCCCGAGATGCGAGACTTCAACGGAGTGTTGACTCCTATCTCCAGGAAACACGTGTCCACCTGTCGACCATGCAAGTCCCACCTTATGCTCTGCCACGCACGTCCACACAAACCTAGGCACTCGGCACTTCGTGACTTTTGATGTCGAAAGTGACCTTGTTCGACCTCCGAACCCCGAGTGCGCGATAGGCGATGGGGTTCTCCAATCCAACTGTCTTCCTTTCTTCCTCACCCCTTGCGTCTTCGTGACTTGGAGTACCCAATGTTTGGGCTCTCACCCTGCGAACTCCCGAGTTCGCGAGATCTCTCGATCTCTGCCACCTGTCCTTCTTAGATGGATGGCTCCTAGCCTCCTCGCCACTTCTCCACTCGTGAAATTGAAGGACTTCCCTTTCTGTCCTCCAATGTCCGAGTCTTCGAGATGGGAAAATTTCCTTACATGCGTCCTCCACAACAAACGGTTCTGATCTTGTAGGGATATCGCGTCTTGCGATATCACTATTCTTGTTGCATGAATTTTGGGGCTTCAACTCGTGAGTCCCCGATACACGATACCACGTGTAGATTCGACGGCTCCTGTGACTCGGAATCGACGGCTCTGCCTCTCCTGAGCTTCAAACCCTTCGGACCTTCCCATTGTAACTTCCTTGCACCTCTACAAGATCTAACGATCCTCGAAACTTCACGAAATCTCCTCAGAGGATTTCGACCATCCCTTCCTCCTTGTGTAATCCACGAAATGAGAAAAAGTGTCTCTCCACGAGACTCCTTCGCTGCTTCGCCAACCTGCGACGCTTCTCCCCGACTTCTGACAGCAGCTTCCCTACACTTACCCTCCAGTAAATTTGAAGGTCTATTCCTCCTGAGCTTTTCCACAACTTCAGTCTTTAGCAAGAACCTTTGCACACACCCCTTGCGGAAAATCTTCAATCACGTCTAAGTGTTGAAGTCGCTCGACTCTGCGTAGTCCTGCAGCAGTAGTCTTTCAAAGCTTCTGCTCATATACACAACTGAGGCTTCCTCCCTTAGCCTGTGCACTCCTTGCACGACTCTATGCCTAACTGCACCTTCGCGACGAATGAGAACAAAAGCTACCTCTCTGAGCCTTCTGTCAACGCACCCCTTGCGGATGACTTCAACTGCACTCCTTGCAGGAATCCTTGCTCAAGTAGAGAAACAATTGTAACTCATTCCACTTCTTCTCAGATTTCAATCTCACCACATGAGATCATACATACATCATAATAGTAAGTACTTAACAGGAAGTAAATACTCATGAGCATAGCATTCAACACACATACACAGAGAGTAACACAACAGCCATGAATCTGAATCAATTCCTTCTATTAATTGAATATCTATACATGGATGTCTTCTACAACTCTTTGTTATTATCCTATGCTCTTCCTACTCTGAATTATGCTGGCTTGATGTTACAATGAGAAATGAGGGTGTCTATATCCGTTTTCCCTCCTGCGCTCTAAAACTGTCTAATCTAAGAATTCAATTCTATCTACCTGCATCTACTACTATATATGCCTCTGTCTATCTCAGACGAGAGCGTATGGCTCGAGGTCTAATTACATTTCTCCAAGGCGCCTTAATTAAATGATCCCATTTATGTTTAGCGAATCAACTTCAAGGGAAAATTTAAAAATTGGCGTTGGCGTGTGCTCAGCTATTCTTTGTCTTCCATGTTGGCTCACTTGTCTCAGGAGATGCTCCTGCATCATACTCCCTCACTTGAAAATTTGCATGAGCTCCTGTCCATGAGCTCCTGCACGGTATGTCCATGCTTTAGAATTTTTGCTTTAGTCTCCTAGTTGGCATCTTCAACTGGATGGCCCTTCCACTTGACCAAATATTCGAAATATTCTTTCCTTCTGGTTTTCTCACCCACTCGTTTATTCAGTATATGTTTCATCTGTGGCTTCTCTGTAACTGGCATCTGCTTCTGCCACTGGACCTCTAGTTGATTGTCGCTTTCTGATCCTACTTCATCAGCTTTATATGGATATAAATTCAAAACATTAAATGTCGGAGATATTCCGATCCCATCCGGTAACTCAATTTCATAAGCATTCTGTCCCATTTTCTTCAAGACCTTGCATGGCCCAATTTTCTTCATTTTTAGTTTATTATATGTTCCCCTCGGAAACCTTTCTTTCCTCAAATGCGCCAGAACGAGATCACCAACTTCAAACTGAAGTTGTCTCCTATGTTGATCTGCTCTTCTCTTATACTCCTGGCTTGATTTCAATAGTCGCTTCTTCACCCTAGTGTGAAGTTCTTTCATCGCTTCAGCGAATTCTTCTGCACTAGCGCTGCTAGTCGCATTCTGTTCTGAATCCCTCAATTCATAAACTCCTCTCGGCTGCATTCCATATACAATCTAAAATGGAATTTTTCCTGTGCCCCTGTTCACTGAATCATTGTATGCGAACTCTTCTTGTGGTAATATGCTATCCCAGCTGCTATGGTGCTCTGTCACCAAGCTCCTCAACAAGTCTCCCAGACTTCTATTGACCACTTCTGTTTTCCCATCCATCTGAGGATGATAAGCAGAACTAAATGCCAAGTTAGTTCCCAGCTTCTTCCACAATGTCCTCCAGAAATCCCCTATGAATTTTGTGTCTCTGTCCGATACTATGCTTTTCGGAAATCCATGAAGTCGAACGATCTCTTTAAAAAACAAATTTGCGATGTGAGTCGCATCACTAGCCTTCTGGAATGGGATAAAATGTGCCATCTTGGAAAACCTATCCACTACCACAAAGATGGAATCAACACCTCTTTGGATCCTTGGCAACCCCAATATAAAATCCATGCTAATTTCATCCCACGGCTTGTCTGGTATGGGAAATGGCTGATAAAATCCTGCATTCTTCTTTCTTCCCTTTGAATGCTGGCAAATCTTGCACCTATCTAAAAACCTCTTGACCTCTGACCACATCCCTGGCCAAAAGTATGACTCGCTCAGCTTTGCAAATGTCTTATCGTGACCAAAATGCCCTACCAAGCCTCCACTGTGTTTCTCTTTTAACGGATTCTCCCTCATGGAGCAGTTTGGAATGCACAATTGATTTCCTTTGAACAATAATCCATCTTGGATCATATAGTCCGTCCAAGGGCTTCTATCTCTGAGAACTGGATTCTCAGCTGCTTCATATGCTTCTCCAAAATCTGCATCTCTTGCATACATGTCTCTAAGGTTTTCAAAGCCCAACGTTTTGACTTGAAATTCCTGCAGCAACAAACACTTCCTACTCAAAGCATCAGCAACTTTGTTAGCAGTACCGGAAATATGATTTATTACAAAAGTAAAATTCTACATGTATTCAACCCATTTAACATGCCTCTGATTCAAATTTTCCTGTTGAGTTACATATTGCAATGCATGGTTATCACTATATAAAACAAATTCTTTTGGAATCAAATAGTGCCTCCATTTATTTAATGCCTGTATGATGGCATAAAATTCTTTATCATACGTGGAGTAATTTTCTTTTGCCTCATTCATCTTCTCGCTGAAATATGCAATCGGCATGTCTTCCTGGCTCAAGACTGCTCCTATGGCAAACCCGCTTGCATCACATTTTACCTGAAATGTCTTCTGAAAATCCAGCAACACCAACACCGGTTGTTCCGTAATATTCTGCTTCAACAAATTGAAGCTCCTCTCAGCCTCTGTTGTCCAGTGAAAATATTTATGTCTTTTCTTCACTGTGTCCATCATTGCTGCACTAATCCCGCTGAAATTCCTAATGAATTTTCGGTAGAAACTATCCAAACCGCGAAAACTTCTCACCTCAAATATGTTCCTCGGTGATGGCCAATTCTTGATTACCTCCACCTTATCTGGATCCATCCTCAATTCATTAGCAGATATAACAAACCCCAAATAAATGAGTTCTGTCTTCATGAATGAGGATTTCTTCATGTTTATCAGCAGCTTCTTCTGTTGTAGCTTCTTCATCACAATGGCCAAATGCTTCAGATGTTCAGCCTTCGTTTTACTGAAAATCAATATGTCATCTAGATACACGATGACAAATTTCCCAATGAACTCCTTCAGGACTTCATTCATCAATCTCATAAAGGTACTTGGTGCATTCGTCAAGCCAAACGACATGACAATCCATTCATACAAACCTTCATTTGTCTTGAATGTTGTCTTCCACTCGTCACCTTATCTCATATGAATCTGATGATATCCACTCTTCCAATCTATTTTTGAAAAAACAATTCCCCACTTAAGCAGTCCACAGATCATCCATTCTCGGCAATGGGAATCTATACCTGATAGTTATCTTATTAATGGCTCTTGAATCAGTGCACATCCTCCAGCCTCCGTCTTTCTTTGGACTGAGTACTGTTGGAACAACACACAGACTCAAGCTTTATCTGACCAATCCCTTGTCCAGCAACTCCTAGACCTGCTTCTTGACCTCCTCATTCTCTTATGGTGTCAATCTGTATGCGGCTTTGTTTGGTAAACTAGCTCCTGGTATGAGATCAATGTGATGGCTCACACTTCTCATTGGTGGCAACGAACGAGGTAATTCGTCCACTACAATATCAGCGAACTCTTCCAGCAGTTCTTGAACTTCTTCTGGCAATTCATCCACCCTTGTACTAGTCAAAACAATTCTCGGTTTTCTGACCACAAAGAATTGTGGATCCTCCTTCTTCTTAACTTCTGTAAGAAGTTCCTTCCCACTCATGAGAAGTACTGTGTTGTTTTCCTCCGGCTTCATCTCTTTATCTTCAATTGGATACAACATATGAGTCCTCCCATTCCTTTCCAGGGTGTATGTATTCATCCTCCCATCATGAATTACATTTCTATCATACTTCCATGGTCTGCCCAGCAATAAATGATAGACATCCATAGGAATAACATCACATAAAATCTTATCATTATATCCTCCTATCTTAATGTCAACTAAGCATTGTTTAGTGACATTTACCTGATGTCCCTTCTGTAGCCATGAAACTTTTTATGGACTCGAGTGATCAGTTGTCTCCAGCTCCAGCTTTTCTACCATCTCGGTTGAAACGAGATTATCGGTGCTTCCACTGTCCATGATGACCTTGCACAGTCTATCCTTGGTCTTGCAAGCAATCCTAAAAATATTGTTCCTCTGCACTGAATTCTCCATCTCTTTCTCTGGCATCAAAAGGACTTTCCACATCACCAACGATCTTCCACCTTCAGCGTACTCTGCCTCAACATCTCGCCTCTGTGCCTCGGCGATGTGAGTCTCTCCAGTTTCTTTCTTTTTATCTGGACACTCGAACGACTTGTGCCCATTTTTTCCACATGTGAAGCATGTGATTACTCCACCTCTTCCTCTTCCTCTACCTCTGGTACGAGGAAACCTATTATTATCAGCATATCCTTCTCTCTACTCAATATGTTGTCCTCTTTTCTCAGCATCTCGCCTCGCTGCGAACTTCCACCTCTCTCTGTCTGAGTCTGAGGTTTCTTCCAGTCATCCTTGGGCTTCTGGTATTTATCTTGGGAAACCGATTTGCCTTTGGGTTGACTCTTGCCTCTCCCTCACTGACCTTGTTTACGGCTCATCTTCTCTTCAGCTTTCAAATCCATTTGATAGGCATCCTCCACCGTTCGGATGGTTGCCATATTTATTTCATCCTGAATTTCATACCTCAGGCCACTCATATACCTGGCCACCTTTTCGTCATTTCTTTCACGATGACCTGCCCTGATATTCAACCTGTAAAATTCCTCAGTATACTCCACTGTCATCAGCTTCTGTCTCAGGTTCTGCATCCTCCTGAACAGAGAAATTTGATAATCCCTGGGAATGAATTTTGCCTTCATCTTTGCAATCATCCTGTCCCAGCTCTTAATTTTTTGCTTGCCTTGGCAACGCCTGTCAGCTTGTAGTTCATCCCACCACAAGGCCACATGTCCTTTTAATCTCATGACGGAATGTCTGACCTTCTTATCCTCTTAGATATATTCATAATCAAAGTAAGTGTCTAGAGATCTAATCTAATCAAACAGCTCTTTCGTATCCGGATTTCCCTCATAAACTGGAATGTCCATCTTTACCTTTGTACTCATTCTTGCAACAGCTTTAAGTAAGTGTTCACTCGCTACATATTCCATTGGGATTTCTTCTCCTCTATGTCCAGCATCCTCTTCATCTTCGAATTCACTGATATCTCCTACATCAGCTTTGCGCCTTTGTGATGTCTCCATGTCCTCCATTCTGGCACGAAGATTTCGCATTTCTCTTTCCATGTCTGGATTCTTCCCTTGCCTACCTCTTTCTCTGGACATTTCCCTTTCCTCCTCTGGATCGGGTGATTGTCTACCTCTTCTCCTTGGCAGAATGGTGAACTCTCCTTTTCCTATGCTACATAAAGTAAAGAAGTTTTCTAAGCTCTGATACCACTTGACGCAGGGATGCGCCACCCAGGCACTTCCGCTCTCACAGGATTTTCTTCCTCTCGCCCGAAGAACTCCAAGGTTCTTCTATTTCCCTATCAGGAACCCACAACAATCTTTCTCCAAGGTCTCCCCTTTTACCACCGGGAGATCAGCTAAATTTCGCGATCTCGCGAGTTCTTGAATCAAAGCCTCTAACTCTTCCTTTCCAATCTTACGACGCTCGAACTGGCGATACGGGTATAGCTCCTTTCTTGTTAGTGCCCTCTCCACATGTAACCATAGGCTAGGATTAAATGTCAGCGCCTCTCACAACTCGCACCTTCGTGAGTGTGTGAGTCGAACTCTTGTGCCTCCCGTTGCGATTTTCCGAGACGCGATAGGTCAACGTTGGGCTGACTCCTCCCTTGATGGATTTCGCTACTCGCAACCTCGCAATCTTGCAACCTCGCAATCTCGCAGGTTGAACCATCGAGATTTCACCCTCCTATTCCGCGAATCCCCGAGATGCGAGAATTCAATGGAGTGTTTACTCCTATCTCCAGGAAACATGTGTCCACCCGTCGACCACGCAGGTCCCACCTTATGCTCTGCCACGAATCTCGGCACTCGGCACTTCGCGACTTCAGATGTCGAAAGTGACCCTGTTCGACCTCTGAACCCCACGTGCGCGATAGGCGATGGGGTTCTCCGATCCAACTGTCTTCCTTTCTTCCTCGCCCCTCACGTCTTCGCGACTTGGAGTACCCAATGTTTGGGCTCTCACCTTGCGAACTCCCGAGTTCGCGAGATCTCTCGATCTCTACCACCTGTCCTTCTCAAATGGACGACTCCTAGCCTCCTCGCCACTTCGCCACTCACAAAACTGAAGGACTTCCCTTTCTTTCCTCCAATGTCTGAGTCTCCGAGATGGGAAAATATCCTTACACGCATCCTCCACAACGAACGGTTCTGATCTTGTAGGGATATCGCATCTTGCAATATCGTTGTTCTTGTTGCACAACTTTTGGGGCTTCAACTCGCGAGTCCCCGATACATGATACCACGTGTAGATCCGACGGCTCCTGTGACTTGGAATCGACAGCTCTGCCTCTCCTGAGCTTCAAACCCTTCAAAACTTCCCGCCATAACCTCCTTGCACCTCTGCAAGATCTAACGATCCTCGAAACTTTGCGAAATCTCCTTAGAGGATTTTGACCATCCGTTCCTCCTTGTGTAATCCACGAAATGAGAAAACGTGTCTCTCCACGAGACTCCTTCGCCTCTTTGCCAACCTGCGATGCTTCTCCCCGACTTCTGACAGCAGCTTCCCTACACTTACCCTCCAGTAAATTCGAAGGTCTATTCCTCCTGAGCTTTTCCACAACTTCAGTCTTTAGCAAGAACCTTTGCATGCACCCCTTGCATAAAATCTTCAATCACGTCTAAGTGTTGAAGTCGCTCGACTCTGCGTAGTCCTGTAGCTGTAGTCTTTCAAAGCTTCTGCTCAGATACACAACTGAGGCTTCCTCTCTTAGTCTGTGCACTTCTTGCACGGCTCTATGCCTAACTACACCTTCACGACGAATGAGAACAAAAGCTACCTCTCTGAGCCTTCTGTCAACGCACCCCTTGCGGACGACTTCAACTGCACTCCTTGCAGGAATCCTTGCTCAAGTAGAGAAACAATTGTAACTCATTCCACTTCTTCTCATATTTCAATCTCACCACATGAGATCATACATATAGCATAATAGTAAGTACTTAACAGGAAGTAAATACTCATGAGCATAGCATTCAACACACATACACAGAGAGTAACACAACAGCCATGAATCTGAATCAATTTCTTCTATTAATTCAAGATCTATACATGGATGTCTTCTACAACTCTTTGCTATTCTCCTATGCTCTTCCTACTCTGGATTATGCTGGCTTAATGTTACAATGAGAAATGAGGGTGTCTATATCCGTTTTCCCTCCTGCGCTCTAAAACTGTCTAATCTAAGAATTCAATTCTATCTACCTGCATCTACTACTATATATGCCTCTGTCTATCTCAGACGAGAGCGTATGGCTTGAGGTCTGATTACATTTCTCTAAGGCGCCTTAATTAAATGATCCCATTTATGTTTAGCGCATCAACTTCAAGGGAAAATTTAAAAATTGGCGCTGGCGTGTGCTCAGCTATTCTTTGTCTTCCATGCTGGCTCGCTTGTCTCGGGAGATGCTCCTGCATCAGTTGCCTTCTATGGAAAAAAACCCGAACATAATCTCTACCGTTAGATATGCGACCTTATAATGAACGGTCCAAATTTACAATGAAATTACAATATACTTTTACAAGGAAATTTTTTCTTTGGGGGCTTCACCCCCGAACCCCCGCTGGGGGCCCACTTGCCCCCAGACCCCCCAACCGGGGGGATATCCCTCCCGCACCCTGCAGAGGGGGTACCCCCCCTCTGCACTCCCCCACGTGGAAGAGTGTACATACATCTGGGGTGTAAATACTTCATGGGGTATAAACACAGCTGAAAGCAAGGACCTCTAAATCAGAAAGATAATCAAGCTCCACAACCAACATCTTTTCCGCCAACTGCCATCGTAACTCCCTATTCTCCTGGTAAAGTTCAGCTATGGCATTTTTTTCCTGTTCTAGCTATTGGTTAGGATCTCGAACGTTATAACCCCGGGTTTCCATCCTTCTTGTTCTGCTCCCACTTCCGCGACTTGTGGTTTCAAATGGTTCGAGCCGAATAACGCGCACTAAGGACTCTTCGACAGTTGATCGTGAAAACGATTCAACCAAGTTTTGGTGTTCCCTAGATTCCTTGTTTTTCTGAGGCCTCCCTCTCCTTCACGGTGTCTACTGAGGAGGGGGCATGTTCTCCAACCTGCATCCTCCCGGTGTGGTTTCTTCCACTTTGGTATCTTTACGGAGCGACACTATAGCTCCTATGAGAAGGTCATAATTTTCCTTTGGAACCTCAGGAATACCTATTGTTGATAAGAATGAGTCCCAAGCATGTTGGGGCTTATGCCTGGTTCTTTGATTGTACCGAAGATCCTGCCTTGCATTTTGAGGAGATCCCATGGCGCGACAGCATATTTTCTTAGATGTGTGTAACTATACAAAAGACAAAAACACAGATATTGATCAAATTAGGATCACAATATGAATCTCCACTAGTGCATAAGCTCAGCGAAATGAATAGAACTCTTACAGAAAATCCATAATTTATAACAGAGTGGGGCAGTGAGCCAGAACATGTCAGAGGATACCCAATGCCTTGCAACAGAACATTTCAAAGAATTATTGTGCCACCTCTGTGCGATGGGTATGACTCGGGTCATGCGAGATGCAGCCGATAGGAATTATGGAGGATGTGTGGTACGATCATCTCAATTCCTTTCATTTCTCCCAGCCTCCATAAGGATTTGATGATGGTTGATGCACTTGCTGATACGACTCCCATGAGAGAAATCTACCTCGATCAAAAGTATTTAACGACTTCACTTATAACAATATCCAATCTTCTAGAAACTTACTCGTACTTTTGTCACATGTTCGGCTCTGACATCCTTTCCCTACCCCAAGGTCCAATCGGCCACTGGCGTGACTTTGACTCTCATGTTTTCTGTACTCGATCTACCATGTTGTGGCATGTAGATTTAACTCACCCCAATTGAAGAAAATGGTGGCGCCAACAAAGACAGTACAGGTAATCTGAAAAGTTGCAAAGATAATGTAAGTATCAAACAACCATGCTTATTGAGATTTACAGGTATGCATCAGTCTTTTTTTCTTCCCGCCTATGTTTTTTATACATTTTGTCGAGTATTGTTCTGTAAGAAATTTCTAAAAACAGATTTTAATCCCGAGTGTAGGAAAATATCTCTAGCTACTGAACAACATTGGCTCCGTGACTTCACCAAGGAATCCGGGAGAAACCAAGTCCGAAAATCAACAAATTTATGAAGGATATAGGACTCCCCGAGTTTAGAAACCCTGAAAAATTCATCGACTTATGCGACATAGTCAGATCACATGCCAAGAAGGATTCAATATGGGTCGAAGAGCTAGCCAAGGTGACCGATACATCATCAGGACAAGTAAAAAGATTTATGGAACATCTGATGAAGTCTCAAACTATGCTACAACAGTTAAACACCAATGGAGATCAGAGGATTCTACGTGGCTCCGATGGAGTAGCACAGGTTTCCATGGGCCCAAACTTTCAAGGATATGTTTATCAGTTGGTCAAAGTATGAGGAAAGTCACCCTTTCAAGTGATATCTCAAGTTGACTATTAAAGAAACTGTTATAAGAGGATGCCATGTGGCGAATTTTGTTTTTTTCAAACTACACTTAGCCATTATTTTTAGTTGGATTTTATGTTATAAATAAGAACATCGACCAATTAGTTAAGGGTCGATGGTTTTTACAAGAATTTTTTCTTTCTGGTTGTTAATAATTATTTTGAAGCTCCCTTTGAATTGAGAAGTCCTTCTAGACCAAAGACAAGTTATTTTCATCAACCTGCATGTGTGATTGGACATGGAGAAGAACTATTTCCTATCCTATTTCATGAATGATGTTGTAATGAGTAAGATCAATTAATTATGTTGTCAAGTTATCTGGTGCAATATTTTGTTGTTCTTTGCTTTAATGATGAAGATGAATCGTTGTCTCATTATGTTATGAATGATTATGGTAGATGAATTATTTTTCTTGCCATTATCTTATTTCATATGTGTTTTCTTTCTGGTAATTAGTATCTCGAACAGTAATTGGGTGCTGACATGGTTAATGTATTAGTACTAGGCCTGTGGTGTAAAATTGTTGTCTGCATGCTTGAGCAACAGGTTATCCCAAGTTCAACCTCTTCCCCTTTGTTAATCTTAATTATACTTTTGTTTCCAAGTTGGTTTATACCATCTTACATCTCATATTAGTCCCACCGAAGAGAAAATACAAAAAAGAGATAGTCCAAACTGAAGGAAGATCCTTCACAAGAAAACGTAAAGCCCATCGATAATTTTGACGGATCACAAGATCTAGAGAGCCATTCCACTATTAAACGTTGCAGAGTCTAATTAGGCTTCGATGGTGTGTTTGGTTACCACTATTGAATCAAGGGATTTAAGACCCATCAACAGAATTGGCACTAGAAGGAAGGCCTGAGAATGAATGGCGACGTCTTTGAACCAGACGATTTTTCGGAAGAGGAGGAGTTTAACTCATAATCAAAAGATATGGAAGGCAACAATGACCATAATGATGAAAGGGGGAACCCACCTCTGAAAAATCAACCCTAGTTGGCCAGAGATGCTTTGGCACTCCTAGGACTAGTTCATAATGTTCCCTAACATCCAGAGAAGTTTCGTCCTAAGTTCGATCCCGAAACCTCTGGATTACCTGAAGATCATATCAAGAAATTTGTACTAGCGATCAGGCTTATGAATTTCCAACATGAAGACATAGTATGCATAATTTTCCCCTATACATTTGAAAATTCATCTTCCACGTGGTACTTCAATCTACCGATAGGATCTATAACCAGTTGGACGAAGTTCCAGAAAGATTTTCTAGACAAATTTACCGAAGAAACTACTACAGGATCTCTGATGGCCGAGTTGTTCTCCGCCACCATGAGTTCAAAAGAAAGGGTCAAAGACTTCAATGAAATATTCACGACCATCTTGAACAAGTTCCATCCCGAAGCTAAGCCAACTTAGGAATTGCAAATCTAAGTTTATGCTAATGCTCTCCCAACTTCTATTTCCATGTTCGTAAAAAGGGCTGCTAAACAAACCCTAGCTGAGAATTTTGAAGAAGCCAAAACAATAGAATTCCAGATGAAAAGGTGTAAAGAAGGCCAGGTTTCTTTAGTTAATAAAGAACCTCAACCTCCTCCTAGGAGAGGACTCCTTTTGAATATACTGTCAGGGAAACAAGCAGAACAGACTCCCGACAAGGGTAATGGAGACATAGAATATCCACAACGCATGGTTAAGAAATTATCAAACAAGATCATAGATATGAAGAGAAACGAAGGGGAAGGAAACCAAGGCCAAAGGTCCTATAATACTTTCTTTAAAAGGAACCCACTGTTCAAGATGATTTAACCTCCCCCAGCTAACCTAAATATCGATCTAGGGAATGTAGCATCTGATTCTTTTTGTATGTATCACCGGGAAAACCACTCTGAAATAGACTTCCCTCAATGGGTGCATGTCATGAATTTGATAGCCAATCAATTTCGAGATGAATTCTCCCTGGTTGAACAATCGAGCAGTTCAGTTATGAATATTGTTGAACTAGAAGAGATTGATCCACCATAACATACAACCATGTTGATATGGGATCCTGACCTGATCATGCCTTCCGACGACCTGTTTGAGTCTCAAGAACCTCCTTTCGAGGTCTCGATGGTGCAAACACGCAGTAAATGTCCACATGTCTTAAAAGATATTGTTTCTACCCAAACTTCGATAAATAAGACAACTCTTGATCACTCGAAAGCCCCTTTTTCTCCCAGTAAAAAACCTATAAGCATCCATACCCGAGAATCATCCAAACTAGATTACAACTTAGTTGAAGATCTGAAGAAGTTAAAGGCTAACATATCATTCATGGACATATGCAGGATCCCTTAGTAAAAGGACTTCCTCCTACAATCTTTGAACTCAGTATAAGACTCTACAACTGGAAATGGTTAGGAAAGAAATCTAGCTTCCACAGACCTAGTAAATAAACCAACCATGAATACATGTTCGGAAGATAAGAAGGGGAATCCTTTTGTCCCACCTTTCCTCTTAACATTTGAAGTTTTCAACAGGAACCTCCATAATTTTTTGGTGGATTTAGGAGAGTCTTCCAACGTTATTCCCTTGTCTATTTGCAAAAAATTAAATGTCATTCCTCTACAAAGTGATAAACATGTGATACAGCGAGACAGGACCCAGGTCAAAGTCATGGGGGAACTCAGAGATGTAATGATCAGAATAGAGACACATCCTAAGTTTGTACAAGTGATTGACATCATCGTAGTAGACATCCCAGAGGCCTATGGGTTATTACTAAGTCGATATTGGTCTGAGAAGTTAAATGGGTACTTTAGTACAGACTGGTCACACCTTTGGCTACCATTGAAGGGATAGAAGAATATGATCAGAATCGATAGGGAGAGATATCTTAAACATACAGTCACTGATCTAGAAACCCTGAATGAACCCTCATCCACATATTTCCCTGTGCTGGGAAATTATTCCTACGATTCCCACTTTAGAAAATTTTCCCCTCTCTTATCCGATGTCCCTCTCACTCAAAACTCTAAAATGGTTTTTCAAGAGAAATCGCCTATACCGACAGAAGAGACCCTCTTCTACCAAGACCCTACATTAGAAATTATAGAATAAGAAATAGGAGAGCTATAAAGTAATAAGGAAGAATAAAAGGGCGATTGTCATTCATAAATTTGGACCATATACTTTGATGGATCTAAATCGCAGGAGGGATTAGGGGCAGGGTGCATCCTCATTGATCCAAAAGGTAAACGTCATTTCCTTTCCTGTAGACTAGAATTCAAATGAACCAATAACATCGTCGAGTATGAAGCTCTAGTACAAGGGTTAAAGAAAGCCATAGACTTGAACATCAAAGAATTGAAAGTTTTCAGGGACTCGAATATTATCGTTAGACAAGTAACGAATATTATTCATTGCAATTCCCTGCACCTGAAGAATGATCAGCATGAAGTACATAGGTTAATGGAGCATTTTGAATATTTCAATATTACTGTGATCCCTAGAGAAAAGAACATCCTTTCTGATTCCTTGGCCACAGCTGCTTCAAGGTTGTCACCTCTAGAAGACTATGAAGCCTCTCGATTCACTGTGGAACTACTCTACAAACCATCGGTGCCTAACAATATCTCTAATTGGAAAGTCTTTAAAGGATATGAACAGATCATAAACTTCCTGACTAACCAAGACAATTTCAAAGATTTAACCATTGAAAATGAGGTATTCTAGGAGCAAGCGACAGAAAATGATCCTCGAATAGGCCAGCCTATTGACAGATCAAAATCTCACACCATCCTGAAGGGGATATCTAATCTAGAAAATCTCTTTGACCTGAAAGAACGCTTTAGGGGGCCTATGAATACAAAGACCGGTAGCTCATGTCCCCTGCATGAAACTATAAATCTAAGAACCCTAGAAAATCCAAATAATGTGAATCTCGGAAAGACAATATCTAAAGAGGAAATAAAATCTTATCTCAAACTGTTCAAACAATATCAAGATGTCTTTGCATGGTCCTACCAAGACCTGAAAACCTACAACACCTGGATCATTCAACACACTATACCGTTAAAACTTGAGGTGAAACCTTTGCAACAGAAGCTCTGAAAGTATCACCCATCCCTGGAACCTCTCATGTATCAGGAATTAAAGAAACTTTTAGATGCCAAGATCATTTTCTAGGTCAAGCATTCCGCATGGGTAGCAAATCTCATTCCTGTGAGGAAAAATTCTGGAGAAATTCTCTTATGCGTAGATTTTAGAAACCTCAACAAAGATTTAGAAAAGGAAAATTACCCAGTCCCGCCAAGGGAGAAACTCCTGTAGACTGTGTCTGGCTCGGAGATTTTCTCTCTACTGGATGGTTTCTCAGGTTACAACCAAGTCCTAGTTTTGGAGGAGGATCATTTAAAACTACCTTCTGAACCAAGTGGGGAACCTTCGCTTATAAAACCATGCCCTTTGGGTTAATCAACATAGGAGAGACCTTTCAAAGGGTCGTGGACATGGCATATCAGGGACTAATCAACAAGTGTGTGGTAGTGTGTCTAGATGATGTAATTGTGTACTCAAAGAACAGAGAAGATCACATCCAACACTTAAATCAAATTTTCGAAAGGTGTAGGAGATACAGTATATCCTTAAATCCCAAGAAAACTATTTTTGGCATCGAGGAAGGTAAGTTGCTAGGCCACATTATATCTCACGCAGTCATTCGCATGGACCTAGAAATGATTAAGGCCATAGCTCAGTTCCTGTTGCCTCACAACAAGAAATCTATGCAATCTTTTTTGGGGCAAATCAATTTCGTGAGGAAATTTACTCCCGATTTCGCGGAAACTATCAAACCCTTACAAAAAATGATTTTCAAAGATGTCAAATTTAAGTGGGATGATGAACTAAAGGATGCTTTCAGCAACATTGAAACTGCTATATCCCGGGCCCCTGTGTTACGAAGTCTCAATTTCAATAGGGATTTACTCCTCTATACTTTCGCCTCCGACCAGTCGTTAGCTGCAGTATTGAATCAAAAGGATGATGACAACAATGAGGCTTTGGTGTCTTTCATGAGCACTAATATCCAGGGAGTCGAACTTAACTATCTTGTTTTTGATAAACAGGCCTATGTGATATACAAGGCAGTAAAACACTTCAGGTCTTACATCCTCAAGAACAACACCAAAGTGATTGTGCCTCACCCTACAATATAATCCTTGTTTATTCAACAAGAGATGGAGGAAAGAAGAGGGAGCTGGATGGAAGTGGTCAAAGAAATTAATCTATATATAAAACCTGCCAAACTAGTTAAAGGGAAAGGGTTGTGAAAACTCGTAGTTGAAGCCCGAGACCAAGTAAACGAAGATTCCAGATGAGAGAATGAAATGGAATTATGGTGTGGTGAAGCTTCTTACATGTCCCCAGGGCCAGATTCTTGGTATGAGAATTTAACTTATCTCCTACACCACAGAACTTGTCTAGAAAATCTCAACCCGAGAGAAAGGAGAGCTCTCAGGTTAAAATCTGCACAATATCACCTCATAAATTTAGTACTCTTTTGGATTAACTATGATGGGGTATTCTTAATATGTCTCAAACATGAATATGCAGACAAAGTTATGAAGGAGCTCCATGATGGCCCTGTCAGTGGACATTTCGCAGGAAACACCACCACTCATAAGATACTGAGAGTCGGTTATTATTGTCCCACTTTATTCAAAGATTCTCACACCTACTCTAGGAACTGTAAAACTTTTCAGATAAGTGTTGGGAGAGAGAAGAGAGCAGAAATCCCCCTCCAACCATTGACTATCTCTAGGCCTTTTGAGCAATGGGGGTTGGATATCATAGGATAAATTACACCCATTTCCTCGAAACAACACAAGTATATACTTACTGCCACCAATTATTTCACAAAGTGGGAAAAGGTCATCCCTCTGACTCATGTAAATGAGAACGTGGTGATCCAATTCATAGAACAATAGTTGATCACAAGGTTTGGTGTGCCTTCTGTTCTAGTTTTTGATAATGCGACTTATTTTTCTTCCACTCTATTGACAGAGTTTTATCTAGACAAAGGAATCATAATTAGGTACTCTACAAATTATTATCCATAGGGAAATGGGGTGGCAGAATCAACCAATAAGAACCTAGTGAGAATATTAAAAAAGACAATTGCAATTAACAAGAGGAATTGGCATAATTTACTCCATAATGCTTTGTGGGTCAATAGGGTCACACCCAAGTAAGCTATAGGAAATTCCCCATACTTCCTGGTTTACGGATAGGAAGACATTCTCCCAAATGGGATTTATCTTCCATCTCTTCAACTAGCCCAAGATTCCAACGGGGGACCCTCATCGATCATACAACAAAGAGTTAATACTCTTCTCATGCTAGAAGAATAGATAAGAAAGGCTAAGTCAAATTTTCTATCTCACCAATAGATAGTGAAAATATGGTTTGATAAGCATAAAGCTAAAGAAAAGAATTTTGAAGTAGGAGACTTAGTCCTAAAATGGGATAGAGCAAATGAGCCAAAGGGGAAGCATTCTAAGTTTCAGAATCTGTGGCTTGGACCTTTCTAGGTGGATGAAAAGATTGGGGCAGGCACTTATCGGTTACAGAATCTGAGGGGGGAACCTAACTCCCTCCCAATAAATGGCCAAGCCCTCAAACAATATTTCCAATAAAAATATATATAAAAAAAAAGTGGGGGGGGGATCTTGTTTTAGTGTTTTCATGATTGCAAAATACATTTTTTGTTTTCTTTTTCTTTCTGGATTTCTACGCTTTCGAAATTTGTGTTTAGCAAGGCAGTGGTTGACCTTAATTCATGTGACATAGAGAACTCTGTTCTGAACTCAATGCTCACATACAACACAAGAAGCATCAAGGAACTTGCAGTTTCTTTGAGGATCCCTCCATCTAACCCGCGCAAATGAACAACTTCGAAGAAATGCTAGAAGTGTATGCCTAGTTGTTTGGTAAGACCTTAAGGGAAAGAAGTAAATATGGAAAGGACTACATGAACCTGGACACAAAACTATTAAAGGATCGACCTAACCATCTCACTTTGTGAAATAAACAGATGTCATCCTCTCTCACTCTCTCGGGGTATCATGATGAAATAGAATGGACATTATTAAAAGAGTGATCAGTAGGAGAGGGTATACAGATATCTTCATCATGGATATAGACACTCGCTGGCAGTGGAGTAAGGTCTGTGATGTCAGGTTGACTTCATCAGGGCTATGGACGCTCGTTGGCGGGGGAGAAACACCAAAACGAATGAGTAAAGGTAACTAAGGGATTCATGCTAGTGAATGCTTTGCTAGAATTTTGTAAAGGGGGGGCATAAGTCAGGGTTATAGGAAACAAAGGAGGAATAAAGGTCAAAACCCCACGGGCAGACCTGGAAGCATGAACCGAAGGATTTCAAATTGCAAAGGTAAAACAGGCTTTGATTTAAAACCAAAAATTTTCTCCACCAGCTTTCATACCAGCCAAGCATGAAGGAAGAATAGAGATTCTTATTTTGCTGAGTGAATCGCCATTTGTTGATCAATCAACAAACCCTAAAAAGTCTACGTAAAACTTCACTTTTTGGGTACCACTTGATCTTTTGGCATTGTCTGATATGAAAAATGTGTCCTTTGCTTATCATTTTTTATTCTCATTAACTCTTTAAGAGCTTTCTTGGACATGTGAAAATCATTAAATTAAAAGACTAATATCTAAATTAGAGAAATGACAGTGAATATTTTCCCGGACACACTTAAGGAATTCGACATCGGGAAGGATTAAGCATGAAAGAAAACGCTAGAGAGAACAAAAGTTGACGAGTCCTGATCTTCATCGGCATCGGCAGACGCAAAATTTCTTTTGCGACAAGTATCACCAATAATATCATCGATGACCGATCAATTCGGCACTGGCGAAAGGTTAGAATAATAAGCATTGAACGAAAAATGAAACAATAATCATCGATCATCGAATTCCAAGATGTCTTGGGTATCGGGAGATTCAAAGGACGATAACCCACAAAGAAACTGGACGCTAGTTTTTTCTGAAGGTCGATCCCCGATACTCACCCAACATCGTCAGTCGCAATGTTGAGCTCAGTTTAGTGCCTTCGACTTAAACAAATTCTTGAGTTTGACCATTACCCATGAACTGATTCCCAAGTTTTATTTAATGAGTCCCGAGTTAGTAACGCCACATCAACATCAATCGGCATCAGGAGTTTTTGTTAGGGAAATATCAACCAAAACACAAATAAACTCAGAGCTACGTTAATTATAAGATAAAGGCTAAGTTACAAGAAGCTAAGACAAGAACACAGTTTTATGCACGAAGAGGGAAACGATGCATTCAATTGCTATGACTTGAATCCTTTCGAAAAAATTTCAAAGTTCTATATATTAAGATTCACGTTGGGTTCGGGTTACATACAATAAACACTACCAACACATTTTTTGGCCAACCAACCTGGTCACATTGAGAATGTGAAGATCTTCACAACAAACAGGGAAATTTATCAAAAAATTATGCATCACGTCCGAGAAAACAAAACAGTGTCTGTCATTCATGTCTCTTCTATGCGCGGATTTTCTCTCGAGATGCTCTATGCTCCTTGGGGTGTTTTCATGTTCTGTTCTTCCAATACTCATTGAGCTTCATGTAGCTGTACAATCATATATTGAGCTTCCCGAATTTATCTTTTAATCCAGGTTACATTACCTTCACGACCTTGCGATGTCGACACCTCAGGGTTCTTTGCCGCCAACTTTCATCGTTACTCCCTATTCTCCTGCTAAATTTCAGCTATGGAAATTTGTGCCTATTGCACCTACTGGTTAGGATCTCGAATGTTAGAACCCCAGGTTTCCATCCTTCTTTTTCCTCTCCCGCTTCCCTGACTTGTGGTTTTGATCGGTTCGAGCCAAATAGCGCACATTAAGGACTCTTCGGCAACTGATTGTGCACACGGTTTGACCAGTTTTTGGTATTCCCCGGCTTCCTTATTTTTTCGATGCATCCCTCTCCTTCACATTGTTTGTTGAGAAGGGGGCGTGTTTTTGAACCTGTGTCCTCCCGGTGTGGTTTATTCCACTTCGGTAACCGCACAGAGCGACACTATGGCTCCCATGCGAAGGTCAAAATTTTCCTTTGAAACATCAGGAATACCCACTACCGATAAGAATGAGTCCCATGCATGTTGGGGCTCAAGCATGGCGCCCTGATTTCCCCGAAGACTCCACCTCGCATTTTGAGGAGATCCCATGGCACGACAATGTATTTTCTCAGACATCTGTAACTGGACAAAATACCAAAACATAGATATTGATCAAATTGGTCTCACAAGATGAATCTCCACTATTGCATAAGCTCGTCGAAATGAATAGAACTCTTACAGAACATCCATAATTTATAATGGAGTGGGGCAGTGAGCCAGAACGTGCCAGGGGACACTGAATGACTTGCGATAGGACATTTCAAAGAATTATTGTGCCACCTCTGCGCGATGGGTATGACCTGGGGCATGCGAGATGAAAACGATAGGAATTATGGAGGATGTGTGGTATGATCATCTCGATTCCTTTCATTTCCCCCAACCTACATAATTAGCTGATGATGGTCGATGCACTTGCTGATGCGACTCCTGTGAGAGAAATTTGCCTCGATCGGAAGAATTTAAGGACTTCACTTATAACAATATCCAATATTCTGGGAACTTACTCGTACTTTTGGAACATTTTTAGCTCTAACATCCTTTCCCTACCCCAAGGGCCAACTGGCCACTGGCATGACTTTGAATCTCATGTTTTCCATATTCCATCTACCATGCTATGGCGCGTAGATTTAACTTACCCCAACTGAAGAAACTAGCGGCACCAACAAAGATGGTACAGGTAATCCGAAAGGTTGTAGAGATCATGTAAGTATCAAACAACCATGCTTAGCAAGCTTTATAGGTATGCATCAGTATGTCTTTCTTCCCGCTTACGTTTTTTATACATTTTGTCGAGTATTGTTCTACAAGCAATTTATAAAAAACGATTTTAATCCCGAGTGCAGGAAAATATCTCTGGCTATTGAGCAACATTGGCTCTATGACTTCATCAAGGAATCTGGGAGAAACCAAGTCTGAAAATCAACAAAGCGATGAAGGATATAGTACTCCCCGAATTCGGTGACCCCGACAACTTCATCGACTTATGTGACATAGTCATATCACATGCCAAGCAGGATTCACAATGGGCCAAAGAGCTAGCCAAGGTGACCAATACGTTGCCAGGACAATTTCAAATATTTATGGAACATCCGATGAAGGCTCAAACTGTGCTACAACAGTTAAAAGCCAGTCTAGTGAAGTACTGAGTGCATGCGGTGGAGATCAGAGGATTCTACCCGGCTTCGATGGAGCAGCACAGGTTTCCATGGGCCCAATCTTGCGAGGATCTATTTATCAGTTGGTCAAAGTATGAGGAAAGTCACCCTTTCAAGTGATATCTCAAGTTGACTGTTAAAGAAATTGTTAGAAGAGGACACCACGTGGCGAATTTTGTTTTGTGCAAACTACACCTAGCCTTTATTTTCAGTTGGATTTTATGTTATAAATAAGAACATCGACCAATTAGTTAAGGGTCGATGTTTTTTGTAAGAACTTTTTCTTTCTGGCTGTTAAGAATTATTTTGAAGCTCCCTTTGAATTGAGAAGTCCTTCTGGACCAGAGAGAAGTTATTTTCATCAACTGCATGTGTTATTGGACATGGAAAAGAACTATTTCCTATCATGTTTCATGAATGATGTTGTAATGAGTAAGAGAAATCAATTATGTTGTCAAGTTATCTAGTGCAATGTTTTGTTGTTCTTTTCTTTAATGATGAAGATGAATCATTGTATCATTATGTGATGAATGATTATGGTAGATGAATTATTTTTTCTGTCGTTATATTATTGCACATGTTTTTTCTTTCTAGTAATTAGTATCTCAGATAGTAATTGGATGCTCACATGGTTAATGTATTAGTACTAGGCCTATGGTGTAAAATTGTTGTTTGTATGCTTGAGCAGTCGGTTATCCCAAGTTCAACCTCTTCCCCTTAGTTAAGGTTAATTTTATATTTTTGTTTCCAAGTTGGTTTATACCATCTTACATCTCATATCGGTCCCACCCAAGAGAAAATACAAAAAAGAGATAGTCCAAACTGAAGGAAGAGCCTTCACAAGAAAATGTAAAGCCCATCGATATTTTTGTCGGATTAGAAGATCTGGAGAGTCATTCCACTATTAAATTTTGTAGAGTCTAATTAGGCCTCGGTTGCGGGTTTGGTTCCTACTATTGAATCAAGGGATTTAAGACTCATCAACACATTGTCACACTATCACTGTGAGATATACTACTGTAAACCTGTACCAATCAACCTGTAATCAACCTGTACCATAAACAAGTGCATCAACCATGCACCAACCTATACCTCAACCTATAATCAACCTGTACCATAAACAAGTGCATAAACCATGCACCAACCTGTACAAAACCTATACCATGAACAAGTGCTTCAACCATGCACCAAACCTATACAAAACCTGTACCATGAACAAGTGCATCAACCATGCACCAAACCTATACAAATAACTTGTCACAACAACCTGTCCAAAGAACCTATCACAACAACCTGTCTCATCAATCTTATCAACCAAATCAGATCTACTCACCAATATCAATCACCAAGACAACTCTCAAATATGTGCATCAATCAAACATAACACAACAACTCATAATCATCACCAAGATCAATATTTTCTTCTAATAATATACCAATACAAGTATGCTACATCATCCATAAACCACGTGTAAACAAAAGTACTAACAAGTGCCTCCAACCATGTACCAAGTATGTACCAATCATGTATCAACTACTCATCAACTATGACTCTTCAAGATGTACCAACATCATCAACTATACACCTCATGTATGTGCCAACTCATCAACTACTTGTCTCAACCATGTACCCAATGTGTACCTCAACCAAAAGCCCTCGTCAATTTCATCATCCAAATATTATTTGTAACTCTGTAATAGGCCTGGTGTATATGATCACATACTTGCAAACCTTCCTTAACTTTAACAACAAGAGACTAGCATTTTCATCAAACTTTACTTTAGTCTCACATGACTAGTTTTGGATTAGTCAACCCTAGATTGAAATAATCATAACTATGTACCTGTAATGAATAAAGATATGAAAATAGTAATGAATAATCATAACTATGTACCTGTAATGAATAATCATAATTTAACTCTATACATGATATATGTGATGCAAGTGAATTTTCCATCCCCGGTGGACATTCATTGGCATCCCTTGGTCCCACAACCTGTAGAAATGCAAGAAATTAAAAGTTAGAGAATGTCATAAAATAAAGAAATCACTATGGTTAATTTATCAAATGTGACACATACCTGGGGGGGGGTAGACTGATTGAGGAAGTTTCATGTGATGTTGCATTAGTGGTGGAGATAGACACAGATGCATCCATGTGTGTAGAGGTTTTTCTACAAGGGAATAGCAACTACAAAGAAACATAAAATAAAATATCTATATAAATACACATAATACTATATAAATATATAATGATGAAGAACATGGAGATGGTTAAGATACTAACCTTCTCCATGAAGCTCCATTGTCCACTAACCTTAATAGGCCCATAGCAAGTTTTCCCAGACCTCAAGCATTTATGAGGTTCATAAGGACGATTGTTATGTCCAGGTGCCTTCTCTTCACTGAACTCTATTGTATATGGTGAAGCTCCAACTCCTCTATCAATGTCACCGAGAAACACCTCCTACCGAGATAGTGCAACAAAGATACCATGTTGCACTAGGCTCTGAGTCAATGATGATACAACGACTATTAAGCCCTAATATTGGCTCATTACCCCTTAATTGGGGAATATTAAATTAGTAATGTTATTTTATTTATGTCGGCTTTATTCAATTAGTTGTATTTATACCTCCTAGTCTCCTCTATATACCAAGGAGACATTTTCATTTGGAATCATCCTGGAATTGTACATTTATGTGGGCGTAAAGAGGTTGCCCCCTCGAAGAGGCTTATTATCTGAATTTATCTCTTTTTAAAGGCATTGAGTACTTATTCTGAGGTTTTTCTATGCTATATTGATATTTGGTTCTTAACATATGGTATCAGAGCTCAAGGTCTTGGGGTTTCACTGCTACATCTGAGACACCTTGGCATTTTTGCTATAATTTTTTTTCTACAACATTTCAGAAGGAAAGTCTTGGAGGATATTTAGTAGATGGATCAAGGTACGTTGGGTTAACATTTCATCTCCTGGGGCCTTATAATTTTGGAGATAAATCCTGTGCAAGATAGGGTTATGGAATCATCCTGAACTGAGCCATTGAATAATTTTTGCTATAAAATTGTTTTTGTAACGTTTCAAACCCTAAAATCTGGAGGATATTCACATAAATTAGTAAGGTATCTTTGGTAAAAGTTTCATCTTATGGGTCGTCTTACATTTGTATATACACCCTGTGTAAGATAGGGTATCTGACTAGTCCTATTGACTAGTCTCAATAAGGTGTTCCGGGTAAAACAATCATAACTTCTTCCTACAGTATCCAAATTGAGTGAGACTAGTTGCATTGGATAGTGGACAGTCTATAGTATTTCTGGTACTATTTTTAGAATTTTGTATCAATTATTTTGTGCGGGGAACACTATACAAGTGGCATCTACCAGAAAGGCCAAAAATCAGCAAGTTGTGGGGAAGTTACCATAAATTCCACTTGGCACATCCAATTTTGATCATACATGTGGCATTGCAGAGAAGAAATATCAGAGAACCACAAAAATAAAGTTTCATACCCAAAAGGGCCAAAACTTTGGAGATACATTAAAAGAAATATTATCTAGCAGAACCACCTCAAAATCAAGCTTCAACAGTGATACTTGGCCAACATGCCACCCAAAAAGGGAACTTCTACACCAAATAAGCCTCAAGATAATCCTACATGGACTCTTGATGAAGGTGAAGAAATTTGTAAGGACATAAATGATTTACAAAAGAAGACAGTAAAAAAAGATGAACTATAAGAGATGATGGAGGGTTTAAAAGGGGAGATCATGGAAGGATTGAAAAATTTCATAATAGAGACGACACCTGAAAGTGAAAATGTATCCCATGAAATTCATGATGAGGAAACAAGGAAGGTGAATCAAGAATGGAGAAATTCCAAGTTTGGGTTGAAGACCAACCACGTTCCTAAGATCGATATGAAGAAGTTTGATGGCAAGGACCCAATCACATGGATCCTTTAGATGGAGCAATTCTTTGATATACATAATGTGCCACATACACAAAAGGTATGAATTTCTTCTTTATATTTAGAACCCAATCAATTTGTATGGTATTGATGTCTTTGTTCTCGTAAATCACTTGTCACTTGGACAATTTTCATGGAAGAAATGATAGCACACTTTGAGGATACAAGGAGCAATACCTTCTTTAGCCAATTGATAAATCTCAAGCAAAAGGGTTCAATTACAGAGAACGTTGAGAACTTCCAAAGATTGAATATAAAGGTAACATATATTCTAGATTTTCACTTGATTGATGTATTCATAGGAACTTTAAAGGATAACATTCAACATGAGGTTCGCCTTTGGGAACCCAAATCATTGGAGAATGCATTTAAGGTGGCAAGAAATGTTGAAAGT
>JZKD02S2114682.1:550934-567598 GCA_000966675.3 Picea glauca | reverse complement strand
TAGTAGCCATCGTTACAGCTTGTTGCCACAAATTTAAAGAGACCAAGTCAGGCTGCAGACAACTTGGTGGTACAATGAGCAATGGAATAGTAGGATGGAATGAGCCTGTGGCTATTCCTTCACTTGCCTTTGCTCAAAACAAAAAAATATCTTCTTCTGTCATCGACTGTCGATCCACTTGAACGAATTGTGAATGAAGAAGGCCATGCGGGAATAAATACATCTCGCTGCTATGAAGGGCCCGCGAGACCCACCAAGTGGGAGTTTGAGTGGAAGAGTGAAGGAAAGTATGAATACCCACGTTCTGATGGAGGATATGATACAAATGATCGCGACTCGCACCAACCGGAGTCGACAACTTGTTGGTCATATCATACATAGTAGGTTATTTGGCAGTACGATTTTAAAATTCTGGTTAATCTAGAATTTTGGTAGTGTTTCTGAGCATTTAGATTGGTTTAAAATGGGGCAAAACCCCTAAAATTAAAGTTTTAAAATGTATAAAACTTTGATCTTGTTAAACTTAAATTATCTCTGAAAATTTGATCGAATTCAGACCCTTTTTTTACCAAAAACAGATATATTTACTCAGAGTTAACCTACTCTATTTGCAACAAGACCTCCTGTTTTCAAATTCCAACTCTACCTTCTGGCTTCAATTTAAGATACGAATCTTCATTGAAACTTTATGAAATTTGAACAACCACAACGCCGTCTCGGTATTCTAGATTCTCTGTACGAATAAAACCCATTGTTTTTATTGGCACTACATTTCAGATCTGCCCTTCTATGCGGTTCATGTGATGGCCAGATAACCACGCCGCCTTCTCTAAATAAATAGAGAAATCTTTCGCTTTGAGGAATTTGTAAAACAATTTGGGTCAGTCATGGCTGGTGAAGGTAGAAGCTCATTTGGAGTTTTATGTGGTGCTGAAGGTTGCAAAACGGGCTCATTCGGATTTAGGTTTAGACTTACTAGTGAAGGCATTATCCATTGGAATTATTGAAGCATGTTGGAAGCTCCTTTACGGATGCAGGGTATTCTTAGTTATCTTCCAATCCTACATTTCATTCATTAATAGACATAGACATCATTGTAATGGACATCGGTGGACATCCCCAATCCATATTATCTATTTCTTAGTACAAAAACTTCAAGGTTACCTTGTCTTTTATTGGTCACAATAATGGCTTTCATGGAATGGACAATTTATTAAAATCGGAAAGTAGAGTATTACTACCTTACACAATTACTTAGTTGAGTGAATATATCAGATTCTTAGTTGGAGAGAATTTCTCTCACAACCAACTATCTAACCACCTTCTAAACTATATGATCAAACCACTTAGGTAGAAATTGTTCTCTACCTTGCAGATATATTCTCCTCACACATGATTAAGACAAGTAAGAGTTACATATTCCAACACTCTCCCTTAAAGAGTACTTGTCTTAATCTCCATCAGTTGAGGTCTTCATTAACACCTTCTCTTCCGCAACACATGATACACTATGAATTGAAGAACCTCTTGATATGCAAAGTCTATCTCTGGTCCATCCTGGCTTTCAAATTGTACCACAATCATACAAACATTGCCAACCTATCAACTTCCATATAAAGGAACAACCATCCACCAGAATGAATGGGTAATCAGCCGTTGCAATCGTCAATCTAATAGGAACTTCCTTCGTGTACATGGTTCATTCAAATTGTTGATGACCTTCCTTGAACTTCACCTCCTATGGTCTAAAACCAATAACATGGTCCACCCCTAGTGTTAAGGAACTCCACCATAGAGGCTACTACACTATACCAATAGGTTATCCAAATCATCAGGGATACATGGAAAAGAGGTAAGCATGTCTATCCAAGTCTTACAGTGATATGCCCTTTACATGTTACATAGATATGGGTACATACAATACATATTCCACTCATGTCAGGTACACACTCAAACTTTTCAAGGACCACTACATAGAACATAACATTATAAACTTGCTACAAATATAATGTGTGACTCACATTAACATATTATTCAACACACCACTCAGACTTTTAACTTCATTTGTTTGCCATCATTTGATCTTCTTCTATAGCCATCTTCATTGCTATCTCAACATTGTCACTAACGTCCCTTGGACTAAGATTTCTTTGCTATGGGCTTCACCTTTGAACTTGCTTCCTCCTTCCTTTTGTACCTACAGAAAAACTAATCATTGTTGTCCATATAAAAATCAATCCATCTACCAAGATACACAGGTACCATTTTCTTTACTTGCCAATTCTTTAGGAATCATTTTCTCTTACATGGTTCATCAACGTATTAGACTCTCCCTTAATCATGAATTGGTGCATCACACTTTGAGATTACTCCATTTCACATTTCTTTCCTTAATTGAAGATCCAACTTATTCAATTCTACATCAAGCTAGCATGCGAGTACACCTAACACCCTCGTACCTACCCTAGTGGTTCATTCCACAACTTGATGATGCATCCTCTCTATCCATAAGAGGGATACACGCTACGTGATTACATGTGCTACCACACTAATCCAAGTAGTTTTAACTCAAAAGGGCTTACAAAACACCATGTGCTACGACGTTACTTGCATGCCTGAATAGTAGGGCTTACAACAACCTGGGGAAATCAACTTGCCTATGGCTAAGCTTACAACTTGGACCAAAACTCCAAGATGTTGGTACAACTGATCATGCACCCCTTACATCACATATGCATCACTAATTCAAGTACAACAAGCATATCAAAATTATTTACATAGGTTACAAATTATGTGCCCAATATATAAGCCCATTACAACACTAAGATCATTGTTGGAGAGGCATTTTGAATAAGTTTTGGGATCTATGCCAAAAAGAAGTCGAAGGGTAAAGAACAATTAGAAGATGGACCAGAGTATGTGATGAGAGTGGACTTCAAAGAGTCAAAGAGCACGAAAAAAGGATGTGTGACAGAGTAGCGCGAAAAAAGGCAGAAAATGGTTATAAACCATTGGGTTTTGGGTACACTTTGTCCACTTTTGTAAAGGGATTAGCCCTATTGTTATGTATAAATATGTAAAAGGGTTCTTTGGGAGAGGGAGATAGAGAGATGGTGTGTGTAAGTTGCTACTTTGTTTTGGGTAAGGAAGTTGAGCAAAGGAGGAAATCAGAGGTGTGACTGAGGAGTGAACTCGCACTACAGCATAATGGCTAGGAAGGTTTGGGATGAAATTATTGTTGCATATCCTGTAGCACAGTGCACAATTGTAAGAAAGTTATTAATGAATAATATAAGAAGCGAACTGTTGTGGACGTAGCCCAAGTTGTGTGAACCACCTAAATCTGTGTGTTATGATGTGTTTGCAATTTATGATATTTTTTGGTTTTTGCTGAATGTATGGCTCACATACAATGTTATAATGTCACGCATAGATTATGTTTCATGATAAAGTAGTTGTTAATCTAAGAGAACCGTGCACATGAGTAAAGGACCTGAATGATGCCTTGCTTCCCCTCATCACTACAGAACCAACTCGGTTCCTGCATCTCATCTAGATGCCTCAGGTGAGACTTCACTTGCTCTGGAGGTGATTTTGAAAGGGATGGTATCTAAAGGTTTTGTTGGTATTTGATGATTAACCTCGGTCTGCCCCCTGCACTCCAAGAAATGATTATGTTGTCGAGACCAGGGACTGTAATTGAGGGAAATTTTTTGGAGGCCGAATAGAGAAGAAATTGAAGAATGGATAGAAAGGAAGCAACAAAGTTTTTCCAAAGAATAGAATAGAAACCCTAGGCTTAGTGACAATCAGTGGTTACAAAGGTATGTTTTTACAGATCTGTATGAAATTTTCTTTGGTGAATTTCGATTATTTTAACTAAATGGTTAGGGAGGCTAGCGGAGAATGTTGGGAGATACAAAATTGAAGCCTCGAGAAAATAGACTCCTCAACTAATCAGATAACTTAGTATAGTAAGTAATAAGGTTTCTTGCGCATTAGATTTTTGGTTGAGTAGTATATTGGGGGGTTATATTACAGAGTTTTTAGTAGATTGTACCCAGTCTTATAGTGTCATAGAGAGGGACTTCTTCAAGGGTCTGCGTGGAAGATATTTGAACACATTATCTACTTGGATAAATATGTTACTGTGCGATAAGAATGTCATGAACATGGAGTTTGATAGCTAAGCGCCTTCACGCACATAGGGGACTTAGGGGATGACCAGAGGACAGTCTGAGAGTGGGAAGGATGAGTAAGGAGCGGATGGGTTGAGGATGCTAAGAGAAGATACTGACTCAGACAAAGAGATTGGAGTATTGCGTTGTGGGAAAAGTTTTAGATACAGTAAGAAGGAGATTGTGGCTGGAAAAGGAGAACAACACAGAGAATTCGAGGAAAGTGACCCTTGTGAAAAACTTCAAATCACACCTTACGGAGAAAGGAAAAGGAAAGAAATAGATCCTCGGTACTGCTCAACATAAGGAAGTCCATCTCATATTGGAATCTGCATCGAATGCATGACCTTGTTTGCATCATTAAGGATTAAAGCAGGAACTAAGACTTGTTCAAGAGCAATTGTAATAAGTGGAGAAAGTCATAGCAATAGTCAAAATAGTGGGAGCAACACAACAAACCAGAGTCAAATAACATCACCAAGGGTAAGTACAACACCTAATATAATGGCAGGGATAGATCATACATTGAGAATACCTGAGTTTTAGGGAATAGGGTCGGAGGACCCTAAGTAACATTTATTTGTATGTGACACAATATGGACTACAAAGAATGTCCAGGACGAGGGAAATAAAATTGTGCAATTGGCCACGAAATTTAGGGGCCATGCACTTCTATGGTATATGAAGTTTCATAAAACTATATCGGTTGGACAGTCAAGAACTTTGGAAAAAATTAGACAAGCATTGTTAAAGGAATTCAGGAAATCGAAATTTGAATCTCAATATATTACAAAACTAAAGGAAATTAAGCAAGTGCAGAATGAGACAGTGTGGGACTACGACTAGAGATTTAAATATGTAATGGGTAGGTTAACCTTTCAGATTCTTGATGAGAAGCATCGAGAATGGTTTATAGCAGGCCTATTGTTGTGCATTCATTATTCATTAACATAGCACAAGGTCACATCACATCTTGAATCTTTGGAAACCATGATGAAATTGGAAGTGTCCCCTGTAGGAGATGGAACAGGTACAGTCATAGTTGGTTGTGTTGAGAATTCAATAATCAGAGATAATTAAGGAGAAGGAGAAGCATGAACATGTTTGATGTATAACATGTAATACAGAAGGCCATAGGAAGGAAGAGTGCCCAAACTTTGCGCAGTATATGGCTACAGGAGCACAAAATCCATTGGCGGGAGGAGTAGGATATTGTAAGGTATGTAAGACATGGGGCAATCATTCGGCTACTTGTCCCTTACTGCAGAAAAATCATAGTAACCCAAGAAATTTATTCTGTAATTTTTTCAAATTGGCAGGACACAATGAGAAAGACTATTGCACATTTGACTTGATGAGAGAGCACACTTCAGATGCGTACAAAATTAAGGAATAAAATGTCGCAGTAGAAGGAGGAATTCCGTAGTATAACACTCAAAGAGGATTTAGTCAGGGTGGACATGGAGGTTTCAATAGAGGTCGAGGACATGGATGATTTGATCAAGGAGGCATAGGACTGATAATTGTTACAATTGCAATCAACCGGGAAATTTAGCAAGAGATTTCCCAAATCCTTGCAAGACATGCACGTATTGCAGAGCCTTGGATCATGCGACAAAAGATTGTCCTCAGTTGATAGCAAAGTGGTAGGCGAGAGAGAATCAGAACCAACATCAAACCCAACATCATAATTAGAACCAAAACCTGTAGATGATAACCCCTAAAGAACGCGACGATCAACCAAGAGTAGTAATTGTTATGCGCGGTGGAATGAGAACCAGACCAGATGCGACAGAGAAAGGAAAGGGAGTGGAACAATGGATAAGGAAAGCAGTTGATCCCATGCCAGTATTCAATACACATAAAGAAAGGGAAACTTATCAGCAAGCAAGTAAGGAGATACTAGGACCAAACTAGATAGCTTCAACATCTAATACACCACCAATGTATGATATGTCGCTAGTTTACAATCACACTATTCTAGACAGGCCAATAAAAAAGGTAAACACTTTGACATACTTTCTCAAAAGATATTTAGAACTGATGCAGGATGAGACAACACTGGATACACTACATGGGATGATTGATCAATGTACACAAGACAAAGAAGCACCTACAACAAAGAAATAAGTAAACCAAGTATTGCGCATGAAGAGGACAAACAAAGAGTTCATATTAAGTGTGTAGATAGGAGAATATGACATGGATAATGTCATCTTGGACTTAGGATCAGATGTCAATGTTCTTTCAAGACAGATGTGGGAGATGATGGGGAAACCAAAGCTAATTTGGTCGACTTTCCAGTTGAGGTTGGCTAACCAGCATAAGATAATACCAATCGGGAGACTGGTAGGAGTACCTATGAACATAAATGGAGTGATCAATGTAGTTGAATTTGAATTCACTAAAATTGTGGATAGCAGTTAGCCACACCCAACTTTGTTTGGACTGGATTGGGCCTTCGATAATCAGACGATCATCAACTTGAAGAAAAGAGAAATGATTTTTTAAGGAGGAGGCTTAAAGGTCACTGCACCATTAGATCCTATGGAGGCAAGAAGATATGTGGATCCCACGAGAAGGGAAATTGATAACCTATATAACATGACAGTGTGCATGGATGACTACATCAACCCAACTGTGGATGGTACGATTAGTTGGAGAATCATAAGCTCTTACACATCAAAATCGGAGGAAGTAGTTGAACAATGGTTGCACCAGTTACATGAAGTATTGACCAGAAGGTGTGTGCGCATTACTCGTTCATTACACTAGATCAATACTGAGGTACGAGATGCACCAAAGTTCAAAGGATTAACGAAGGTAAGTTCTTTTGTCAATGAATTTGAGCTATAGATACCTGAACATCAAATGTTATTAGCATTAGATGTTTCACTAAGAGTGACCCCTACGAGATGGTGGGAAACCCACAAGGAAGGGATAGAGGATTGAAAACATTGTAAAAGGCTAATGCAGATCAGGTTTGGAACAGAGAATATTATGCCCAAGTATATAGGAATGAGAGATCCTAAAGACTATGTGGTGCGATGTATTACAACTCGGAGGCAAGTTTCGAAGAAGGAATGGATGCACAGGTTCATACATACGCTTGAGACAGGTCCTAGGAATTGGTACTTAGAGCTAGAGGTTCGCAGAGGAACGAAAAACTAGGAGGAGCTCATCCAAAACTTTAAGGTAACATTTAACTTTGAAGTTGAGTCACCTTTAGTTAATGCAGTCTGACAAATCATTAGAGGAAAAAATTTTATGGAAGAAGGACAAGTAAAAATAGTATCTACATGTAGTGCACATAGAGAGTCTGCGACAACTCATGAATTTTTGGAATGTTATAATATTACCGAAGATGACAAAGAAGAATAAGACCCAAGAAATGTACATGTATAAGAAATTGAAGGGGATCACGACGTAGTAGGTCCAACACTTGAATATGACACATACACAAAGAGTTTAAGAGTGCACAAAGTGAACATTGGCATGGAGGAGAAGCCAAAGTTTGCAAACATTGGGGATTACTAGAATGATGAGACTGTGGAAAATATCGCAAACCTATCGCTCGAGTACCACAAATTTTTTCCAACCACCTTTTCAGAGATGAATGGGATAGTTGGAGAATTAGGAAAGATGAATATCCCACTGAAACCATTTGCTAATCCAGTAAGACAAAGATCCTACATATTAAATCGAAAGTACAAGGAAAAAGTGAAAGCAAAACTTGACAGGAAGATAGAAGTTAGTATAATTGAACCCATTGCAGAATATGAATAGATAAGCCCGATGGTGGTTCAAGATAAGAAGGCGGGGTATTAGAATTTGTGTAGACTTAAGAAACTTGAACGATGCCTGCTTACATGACCTGTTACCGACCCCCTTTACAGATGAAGTATTGGAAAACATAGGAGGATAGGAGGCCTACTCATTCACCAATGTTTTTTCAAGATATCATCAGATAAATATCACGCCAAAAGACATACATAAGACGAACTTTGCGATGGAATGGGGAAGCTACCAGTACACAATGATGTTGTTTGGATTAAATAATGCACCCGATGTGTTTTCTAGAGTGGTTGTCGCAGCGTTTAAGGAGTTTATTCATCAATTTCTGGAAGTGTACCTTGATAATTGGACTATCTTTACCTTGTTGAAAGATCACATAGAAACTTTAATGTTGATGCTTGATAGATGTAGACAATACCATATTTCATTAAATTTTAAGAAATGTGTTTTCTATGCACCGTTTGGGATACTTCTAGCTCATGTGGTATGCAAGCAAAGTTTGTTAGTTGATCCAACCAAGATAGCAATAATTGTTAATTTTCCACCACCTGAATCAGTGCGAAAGTTGTGAACAATGTTGGGCCATATAGGTTACTACCAGAAATTTATTAAAGGCTATGCGTAGATAACAACCCGAGTCGAGAAGTTATTGAAGAAATAAGCTAAGTTTCAGTGGATATCAATTCTGTGTGGAGTTTTAGACACTCCACCCACCATCATGGACTATTGAAGCAATTAGGATTGAAAAGAATGTTGAGAAGAGGACTCCTTTGAATTTGTTCTATTTTAATTTTTCCTAGCTTCAATTAATAAATCACTGAAACAAAATAATGATTAAAAATTATAATATATTTTAAAATATATTAAAAATATATAGTAATATTTTATAATGGATTAATATTTAATAAAAACATTAATGAAAAATAATAAATGTTAACTTACATAAATTCATCAATTAACATGAACATTTTATCATCTTCCTGAAACAATAATTTCATCTAAATAAAAATTCATGGAGTGACCAAAAATTTTGTCAACAAAAAAGCACATGTTAAACCCACAATAAACCCCATTAATAGGTCCCACTTTCACTGCTACAAATTCAGGAAGCTTTTTTTCATCAAATTTCACCAATAAAATTTTATTTACATTCTGTTTTCGATGCTCTAGTTCGAAACTTTTCCAACTAATCTCTATCCATCCATTTATGTCTTATACGCCATTATTGGGGCGATGACAGAAGCCAGCCCATAAGCTGGTTGTACCACGGCTCCGTTCTTTTCGAGATATTTTGAATCTCTCTTCCACATGAAGATAAGGATGAACGGGCTGTAACAGCGGTTTCTCCGCCATGGAAGTTTAGTCTACAGCTCTGGAAGGTTTCTCCGCTCTGGAAGCTTAGTCTACAGCTCTCATTCGCCGTCTCCTTCGAACATAAGAAGAATGTGCGGGAACCCAAGTCCTTGACTTTATCAGCTGGATTTAAACCTGCCAATGAATTCCAAATTCCAATTGATCAACTATAGTATCTAAAACACGCGAAATCGTTCGTCTACTTCAAGCGAATAATGGAATGAAATAGAATAAACTCACAACCCATGAACCACAGCGTTCATATCAAACACAACAACCTGGATTTTAGGTATATCCACCATTTCTCCGAAATTGGGATATTAAGTTCAAGTTGTATCTGAAATTCAATGCAGTTTACAAGACTAAAACAAATTAAGTTACTTACAATTGATGCTGAATTGGGAATAATGGAGCCCAAAGGAAGTGGGGTCATTGCTGAGAAGTGGCTTATGCCCTTCCTTGGCGTAGAGAAGAAAGGTGGCTTTAATCGCATCCTCCACTGTGGCATCTGTGGAGAGTAATGCACGCAGGGGACCAATGCTCCGTGCAACCGTCACGTTCACCAGTAACTTATTAGCGCTTAATCCCTGATCTACTGGCTTATTCATCAAACCCGTTTGTCTCCACTGATCCCGATTGAGAAGCTCAGGATGTGTCTTTGGCCTTCTCAGTGCCGTCGTCGTATTCTTCTTCAATTTGGATGATGGAAATGAAGATGAAGCCTCCCAAGTCTTTTGGTTTTGGGAAGAGCCCCCAGAGAAGCTCAGGGGCCTGCGGAAGCTTTTCTCATGACGATCTTCTTGTTGTTCGAGATTGAAATTGCGAGGTACTGGTCCTCGACCAGTTACAGAGCTGCCCATGTGGCCGTGTCTTTGCACTGATCCATTTCTTGGATTCGGCCTGCTCCCTGACGTCTTGRCTGCCTTTTTCTCCATGTGACTACAGAAAACAGCAGCTGACTTCACTTCACCTCAGTCTCCGGTATCTATAATACTGAGCCTTCAAAAATGTTAGTGGGACTGAGTGAAGAAGAATAACCAAAGACACGAGGGCATCACCATAGCAAAAACAATCGCAATCCCCAGTCTCCCCAGTGCCAGTGCTTAGCGTGTTGCCTGCAGCAGATGCCCACAGGGCGGCCTTAGTCTTACTTCCACCAAACATCAATCGAACTCTCTGCAATAGATTCTAATCCAAATTAGAAATTATACATGTAAAAGATTTCAATACCACCTAGGGTTTCACTGACCCCCTTTTGAAACGGTAGTAGCCATCGTTACAGCTTGTTGCCACAAATTTAAAGAGACCAAGTCAGGCTGCAGACAACTTGGTAGTGCAATAAGCAATGGAATAGTAGGATGGAATAAGCCTGTGGCTATTCCTTCACTTGCCTTTGCTCAAAACAAAAAAATATCCTCTTCTGCCATCGACTGTTGAACGAATTGTGAATGAGGAATAAATACATCTCTCTGCTATGAAGGGCCCGCTCTCCAACTACCGAAACCCACCAAGCGGGAGTTTGAGTGGAAGAGTGAAGGAAAGTATGAATACCCACGTTCTGATGGAGGATATAATACAAATGATCGCGACTCGCACCAACCAGAGTCTACAACTTGTTGGTCATATCATACATAACTATCAAAGCCATCGATAGGGATGATTACGACTCGCAGGGTTGGAATTTCAAATCGCAACAGCCTGTCAAATTTGACGGTTTCCACGCCTCAGATTGCCGTTTTGACACATTTTTACGGACCGTTACACATTACATACTCCACTCATGCCAGGTACACACTCAAACTTTTCAAGGACCGCTACATAGAACATAACATTATATACTTGCTACAAATACAATGTATGACTCACATTAACATATTATTCAACACACCACTTAAACTTTTACCTTCATTTGTTTGCCATCATTTGATCTTCTTTTGTAGCCATCTTCATTGCTATCTGAACATTGTCACTAGCATCCCTTCAAATTGTACCACAATCATAGATACATCACCAAATTGTCAACGTCCATATAAAGGAACAACCATCCACCAGAATGCATGGGTAATCAACCGTTGCAACCGTCGATCTAATAGAAACTTCCTTTGTGTACATGGTTCATTCAACTTCTTGATGAAATTCCTTGAACTTCACCTCCTAGAGTCTAAAACCAATAACATGGTCCACCCCCAGTGTTAAGGAACTCCATCGTAGAGGCTACTACACTATACCAATAGGTTATCCAAATCATCAAGGATACATGGAAAAGGGGTAAGCATGCTTATCCAGATCTTACAACGATATTCCATTTACATGTAACATAGATATGGGTACATACATTACATACTCCACTGATCCGAATTTATGTAGGAACGCAACAGAATACACAAATAACCATGAATACAAAGATGTAGCGGAAATAACACTTCATTTCATTAATATCAAAGAACTGAAATTTGTTTATAGACAGAATGGAAATAAACTAACTAGGGTGTTGGTAGCTTATCTCTGAAAAGAGATGTGGCGGCTACATGCCTCTGAACTCTATGTTACAATGAGGCTCGAAGATCTATATATTATTGAGAAAAAATGGAAACCCTAAACATCCAAAAACCTAACCCTAGGAGATGAAACGCCAGAATATGGGCCCCGTCGGGGTAAATTGGTACATCAATTTCCTAGGGTCGTAACTTTGGCATACTATCTCCGTTTGACGCACATGATACATTGTTAAAAAGATCTATCCGAGGAATACAACTACTAACAGTGAATATCGAGTCCGGGACGAACACATATTCACCGGATGTTTGATGCCCAAAAAACGTCGTTTAGGGCTTCAAAACGGCTCCGGAAGTTCAGGACCCAAAAAACTGCCAAAAATAGTAAATTGTGCTACAATTAAGGAAACTGAAAAATTGAAAGAAACAATGGTGGGGGTCCAAGTGCAATAGGCGGGTGGCCACCAATATCCACCTGGATCATTCCTCCCCCCTCAGTAAACAACGGTCCCCATTGCGTTGAGTTCCTCTATGAGATGAGAAAACTTCTGTTGAACTTGGTCCCTGGTGAGCCACTTACCCTGGTGAAGGAGTTGGCCTGCTTTGACAACTCGATATAGCTGGATCCTCTGTTGGCGGGTGTTCTTGATCTGTGTGTCCATAATTCGATCAGTTGTGGCTTGTTCCATGCAGTCTGGATTTAACTCTGTTGGTGTCAGTTGTTCTGCCATGTCGGATGTGTCCAATAGAGGTGGAAAGTAGGGCTGAAGGCGGTCCACATTGAACACTGGGTGCAGACCAAGGAATGGTGGAATACTGAGCTCGAAGGCATTTTCCCCTACATCCTTGGTGATAGTGTATGGCCCATATCAGAGTGGGTGAAGCTTGCAGTGGGGTCCAATGAGGCGCTCCTTCTGCAAATGTAGCCACACTTTGTCACCCACCTGGAAGTTGTGTTGCACTCGATGTTGATTATGTCGTTGCTTGTACTTAGCATTGGCTCTATCCAAAATGTCATGAAAATGTAGGTGAATGTGATGAATGGACTCAATGAAGTTGTTCGCCTTGGCAGCTTCAGACTGGACATGAGCCGAATCAGCCTGAGTAGTTGCAAAGGGCATGGCTATGTCAATGGGACACAGTGGCTACAATCCCAAGCCCACTTGAAAGGGGATGTGGTCAGTTGAGCTATGGAGGGTCCTATGGAGGGCCCGATTATAGCTATGTTGTACATAGGGGAGGATCGCATCCCATGTGTGTGGATGCTTTGAGTTGTACATTGACAAAATGTGTACGATCATCTTGTTGACGACCTCTGTCTGGCCATCATTTTGGGGATGGAAAGTTGTGGACTTGGTGAGCTTGGTGTCCATCATTGACCAGAGGCTAGACCAAAATGTACTGAGAAACCTGTTGTCTCGATCTAAGATGATAGACTGTGGAATCCCAAAGTGTACCCACACTCGTTCAAAGAAGAGTTTAGCAGTGGCTTCTACTGTGATATTCTTCTTGCAGGCCGCCATAATGGCCATCTTCGAGAATCTGTCGACAACCACGAAAACACAATTGTTGCCATGCTTAGTAGAAGGAATGCCCAACATGTAATCCATGGAGATGGATTCCCAAGGTCGACTAGGGGTAGGCAACGGAATATAGAGACCTTGCTTCTTGATGATCGGTTTGGCAATGGCGTAAGAAGTGCAGGATCTGATGTACTTCCCGACATCCTGTCGAAGGTTTGGCCAATAGAAATACTTCTGCAGTACTGCCACTGTTTTCTCAACCTTGAAATGCCCAACGACCCGACTGTAGTGCGCTTCCAAAATTATCTTGTCACGCTCACTTGAAGGAACACCAAGGTGTCCCAGGTGACATAGTAGTGCATCCTAGAGGTGAAAATTTGGAACTCGTTTACCCTCCAAGAGTGTCTTGTATATGTGGCTGAATTCTGGATTGCTCTTGTAGAGAAGTGGCCAATCAGAAGTCTTGTTCCCACAAGAGTTGAGCATGGTGGTTATCGCCACGATCGTTGGTCGACTGAGGTAGTCTGCAACATTATTGGTGTTGCCCTTCTTGTACTTGATGTTCAAATGAAACTATTTCAGATATGTGGACCACTTCTAATGGCGATCACTCTACAACTTCCCTTGTGTTTGTATGAACTACAGGGGTCGGTGGTCTGTGTGGATGATCGTTTCCTTCCCCAAAATGTAATGCTTCCATTGTCGACAAGCCTGCACAATGGAATACATTTCTTTTTCATAAGTGGGATACTTTCAGAATTTGTCAGACAGTGTCTCACCGTGATATGCCACTGGATGCCTCTGTTGAGTAAGAATTGCCCCAATAACATAGTCAGAGGCATCTGTCTCGATCTGAAATGGTTGTTGCAATTCTGGTAATGTGAGCACTGGGGCACAGCAGAGGCGATGTTTCAATTCTACGAACTTCTTTTGTTGAGATTCCGACCAAAAGAATTTTTATTTCACTCCTCCCTTAGTGACTTGACTCAAGGGCCAAGTGATATGAGAGAATCCCAACATGAACCTACGGTAGAAATTAGCAAGACCCAAAAAGCTGTGAATTTTTGTTAGAGTGGTCGGGGCTAGCCAATCCCGGATGACTTGGATCTTGGTTGGATCCACATGCACCCCACGCTCATCAATAATGTATTCCAGATATTGAACCTGGGTCATGCCAAATTGCACTTCTCCAAATTGGCACACAACTTGTGTTTCCACAGTGTTTGGAGGACTTGTCGGATGTGGTGGAGGTGCTCTTCCCAAGTCTGGTTGAAGATCAGGATGTCATCCAAGTAGACTAATACAAATGATTTGGTGAATAGCTGCAAGATGTCGTCCACCAACCTCATGAAGGTTGCGGGAGCATTCGTCAACCTGAAAGTCATGACTAGCCATTTGAAAAGGCCCTCCTTGGCTTTGAAGGCAGTCTTCCACACATCGGATGGTTCGATTGGTACTTGGTGATACCCGGACTTCAAGCTGATCTTGCTAAAATATTTTTCCCCTTTGAGTTGGTCCATAAGGTCATCAATCTAGGATCGGGTACCTATTCCGAACAATGATCTTGTTCAGCACCCGATAATCAATACAAAGTCTCCAAGTCCCATCCTTCTTCTGCACCAACATGATCGAGCTCCCATAGGGCGATGAACTTGGTTGGATGTGACCTTTCTATAGCAGCTCCTGGACCTGCCTCTTGATTTCATCGTTCTCCAGAACAGAGCACCGATAGATTGGTCCATTGGGAAACGTCGCACATGGGTTCAGATCGATGGGGTGCTTGACCTGATAGTGTAGATGCACCCCTGCGAGTGAGATGAATATGTCCCGATACTCTTCCACGAACTTGTCCATTTTTTGTTGTCATGCGGAGGAGCCTTGTCTGGAGGTCATGGCCACAATCTTCTTCTTTCCTTGAGGGCGGATTATTAGGAAAAAAAAATTCTTGGTTTTGGAAATGAGCTTACTGCATTGTTTTGCAGTAACCAAAGAGATAGCAGCAGACGGTGGTACCTTTGGTGTCCTGTACAACTTATTTCCCAAGGTAACAATAACAACGCGAGACCGAGACACATACACAACATGTCACTTCCACAAGTATGTTTGGCCTAATAATACATCACAAACATCAAGAGTAGCAATGTCACATAATACCTCATCGGTGAAGGGCTTGGTATTGTAGGGAAGGCGGCACTACTAGATGACGTCAAGATCCCGTCCTTGGTGAAGCCACCCGATGTTGTATGGTTGTGGGTGTATTTTGGTCGGCAAACCCAATTGCTTCACGAACTCTGCTGAAATGAGGTTCTTTTGGCTCTCATTGTCGACAATGAACTATAGCAAGGAACCCTTTACCCACATCTTGGAGTGGAAGAGACACTCCTCCTCCTCTAGATCTTCTAGTTCTTCCTTTTGGATCTTCGTGGTGGCAACGATGGCATTGGGCTCCGCATCGATAATCTGCTTCCCTCTTTCATTCCCGTTCTTAGGTTCTTATTCAATGTCGGAGCATGCATCTGATTCAGAAGCCCTCATCTCGGCCACCAATGATTGTTTGGCTCGACACTCACTTGTGGTGTGAGTGGAGCTCTTATGGAACTCACACCACTTTCTCTTGTCCTTCTTCAGCTCCCTGGTGTTGTTCTTTGCTTGTGGCTTTGGAAGGTTGTCTTGAGCCGCCATGCCTTGGCTTTGTCCTTTGTTCTGCAGTTTGGGGGTACCTTTCGCTTGCTTTTGATTCGCAGATCCAAAGTCTTGCTTCTTCTGTTTGAATTTCTGCTCAATCTTGGCAGCATACCGGTATGTCATACCAAGCGAGGAGATTTTGAGGGACTCCATTTCCTCCTGAATGTATCTATGCAGACAACTGTGGTACTTCAGCACCAAATGTTTCTCCAAATATTTGATACCCAACTTTGTGCGTAGGGTATGGAACAGATTCATCAACTCATGCACATCTTGATCCCTTTGCTTCTGCAGCGTAGTCCATTGTATGTACTTGTCCTCATATCTCCCTACAGGATAATATTGCTCCTTGATGGAGTCTTGGAAATAATTCCAAGTGGGTACGACCGAGAATAGAGAGGGTTCCTCCTCGTCCTTTTTCTCACGATAGGTTTCCCACTAGTCCTTGACATGGGGGGGTCTTTGAGCAGTGAAAAAATAATCTTCTCCCGGTCAGAAAAGTCATGAACCGAGTGATCCGGATTTATGTAGGAACACAATGAAATACATAAATACACATAAACACAGATATGCAGCGGAAATAAGACTTCATTTCATTAATAACAAATGACTGAAATATGCTTACAGACAGAATG
>JZKD02S2114682.1:511244-524750 GCA_000966675.3 Picea glauca | reverse complement strand
TTTCAGTGTTCTCCTCATTTTCTTTTTAGTTCTTCAACGAATACCTTTTTCTCTTTCCATCGTGTAAGGTGATACCCTTCTTGAATATTTTATTATATTCTCTCAGTGTATTCCTCACGACCTCAACGAGTACACTGGATGGATTTTGCAGTAGATTGCTATTTTTTTTTAAACTAAATTTCTGATTTTTTTGGGGGGGATGTTTCTGCGATTTTACAGCTGAGTTAGTTTAGCTGAAACTTTGAATGGCCAAAATCCTGATGTGGCTAAGAGCTGGATTATAAAACGAATCTCCCCTTCACTTTGCTCGTAGATCCACCACATGATAGGCACAAGCTTAGTTCAGTCCCGCTACCATCTTCTGAACCATCTGAAGAGGTAGGATTCTGGTTGAAGTCTCTAACATCTCCTATTTTAGAGTCCCTGGTATATGGTTTCACAACCTACTTGGTTCCAGAAGCTATTATTTTTTTTTGTTTAACTATTTGTTTGTTTAATTGAAGCAAGTGTTAAAATTCACTTAATACTTCCAATGTGTAGAATATTATACTACTTTACTTTCAAATGGGCATATTGTTTATATATAGATTTGTGTAAATAAAAAAAATGTGTTTTTGGCTTGTAGGCTAGGTGGAGGTGGAGGTGGAGTTTGGAGCTCAGATTTTCATCTAATTAAAGGGTTTTTGGGTCCCTTTTTCCCAGGGTTGTTTCTTTCAATACATAATTACCCTATACAATTTATTCAGGGTTTCAATATAACTATTTTAGGGGTTGTTTTTTTTTAAATTTTAGGGTTGGAACAGTTCCATTCCTTAACTGTCCTTCTTACATGTGGGTAGGTGGGTAGGCCTTGGTCCAAGTTTTTAAACTAGGGCTCTGATACCATGTGTAAGGTATCTGTCCCCACAGAACCTTATAAAACATAAGCTAAAATAAAGAATAAAGAAATTATATCATGTACAATTACTTATAATCATTTATTATTCAACATAAATTAAATTTATGAAAAGCATGAAAATAAATTTAATTAACAACCACATAACATAGCAAATTCATGAAAATACATACCTCTTTCTGATGCTATTTCTCCAATCTACATCTGTCCTCGTTGTTGCTTTGCCCAAACTCTACCCAAAATCGAATCCTTCCTCCCTGCCAGCTAGGAATAGAGCCTATCTGGCTCCCTAGCTCCAGGATTCTGTGAGGATTCCTTGCTCCCGAGCCCAAAACTCCCACCAACCGATGCACCCCTGCAACAGTCCACCCAAACTCCAAACCAGAAAATAAAAACCATAAAACACAGTCCTCAATCTAAGAAAAAGCTTCCTTTCCCCAAAGTTCCCCCTCCAAAAGTCCCTCTCCCGGAATGCCTCTACCCCCTCATATCCTCCTCCCATTCACTGCCTCCTACCTTCCTTTAATTCCACCCACCTTATCCCTCCATTCAATACCCTATCCCTCCATTCAATGCTTTATCCCTGCATACGTAAAGTTTTCTAATAATAAATTAAAAATTATTAAGACTTTAATTCGTTACCCAAACATTAAATGTGTTAATTAATCAATTAATTAATTAATCATATATTAAACAATAATTAATTAATTAATTAATATTATTAATAAATAATCATTATTTAACTAATACACATTAGGACAATTAATTATTTAATTAACTATACTTGATAAACCTTAAGAAACTATTTAACTAGGGTTGTTACACCCATCTCTTTTTGCCTCCAACCTCCACCATAACCATAGTTCAATTTAAAATAAAATTTAAACCATATAGTTGTAAGCTCCACGTTGTAGGCAGGCTGGTGCCCAACCTTTGTAAAGACTCTACTCGGTGGGAGGTCTCCGGTTCGAATCCCCGAAACTCCAACAATTTTTCCATAACCCAAACCAATCCGCGGGTGCCATGTGGCATCCCATGCCTGGGCCATGTGGCACCACGCCATTGCTCGAAAACATGCCGCGTCATCAACCAATAAACGCATAGTGACCATGTCAGCAACCTGCCATGTATTTGTACCTGCCACACAAGCCGTATGGGTGTGCCATGTGTCACCCCCAGATTGATCCACTTGTCCTGTTAGTGCCCAGTCAACCTGCCAACTGTGCCTGTCACTTGTTGTCTCCAGAAGCTACCACATCAGCTGTACATAATATTCCATGTGTGCGCCAACTATGTTTCCACGTCATTTGTACGACCATATGACCTATACAGTCAGCTGCCACATGGCATTGTATGGACTATAGAGTTGGCATTTTTTTACATGTTTGGAAAAACGAATAGATCACCATAAATTGAGCATATGACGTTCATTTGAGCCTTTTCAAGTTGTGTTGGGTTCATATCGATGAGGCCTACACACACGTCTGTTTTGAAGCTATTTCGAGAACCTTGATTTTTAGGCCTTTCTGAGCCCCATCAAGCTCCTGGATCCAAATCTAGATCACACCTCCACATTAAAGGACCTTTTGGTCCCAAAAAGGTTACAAAAATGGACTTTGACTGAATACATACTCATAAGGATGCAAACAAAACACGATGTTGTGCAAAAATTATGTTATAACAAGTCATCATTTCAACATGTGTGACTACATTAATGGAAGCAAAATAGGATTTATAGCAGTAGCAGTCGCGCAGTGCGCGAAGGGGAATTTACTTAGCTAGAGCCCATATTTACTGAATTTGTTTTTGGATGACTGCCAGGATGCACAAGATTTGGGAACAAAGTTCCATTATGCATGGATTATTATATTGATATCTTTGGTAGATTGGGGAGAACCTAAATACAACAAATTTTACCCAAGGCCAGGAAAGTGTCGTGCAACAAAGTATACAACTTTATGGTACACATCAGACGCAAAGAAAAGGAAGGAAAATTCCAGTATATTTTCCATGTATTATGACGAGATGCAGGAAAAGATAACCAATATCTGTAGGATACCACTAGAAGTGGTGGAAGAGCATCAAAACATAGCTGATTTGAAGGCTTCAAGAAACAATATGTGGATTCAGGGAAAAAGGGATCCCAATAAGGAGTGGTTACAATTACGGTATTTTGTGACATTAGAAGAAGTGCAATGGGCCATGAAATACTGGCCTGAAGTATGGAAGGTACCAGTAGTGTCCAAGAAGGGATCAAAAGGTAAGAAGCAAGTAGAAGTTGGTTCTTCATAGAAGTCAAATAACCCAACAAAAAATACAAGAAAATAAATAGAGCATGCGAAGGAAACAGGGGGGAGCGCGATAGTTAGAAAACCAAGGTAGAAGAACCCTATTTTGAAGCCTTCAGCGCAGGAGAAGGACCACGCAAAAATAAGAAATGGAGGAGCACATAAGGATACTAACGAAGGAGTGCAGAAGGATGTAAATGTTCCTACGCAAGAGGAACTAGGAGGAGGAGATCTACCAGACATAGAGATACAAGATACTACAACACATACAAAAGCTCTTCCCATGAAGAGGATAGTCTTGCAAATAGGAGGGCAATGAAAGAAGATGAAGGAACACAAGGGTGTCCCTAAATTTACAATCATATAAGATGATGCAAAGATGGTCATAGAAAAAGTAAAGGACCACACAACTGAATCATGGGATGATGTTGAGAAGCAAAGGGAAGAGATAATGAAGAAGTTGACAAAGTTTAAGGATACATGGGAAAAAATACAACTCACTATGATGCAACAGAAACAATAGGCACAACAACAAAAAACTAATCAGGAAAAGAAAGTTCAAACGCAGGATACGATACAGATCATGGCATTGAAGAACGAAAAAATTTGTATCACTCAGGATATGTTGTAGATTGATGAGGAGACAATGAAGAAGCATTTGAAGGATATAGACCACTTGGACTTGGCACTACCCAAGGTTCCAACAAAGGTGTTGTATAAACTATAATTCAGTGTCACACATGAGATTCAATCGAGAGCTCGCACAGATGCGATAGACTTACAATTGGCTAAGAAAATAAGTGAGACATTGAATATAAAACTTAACCAGGCACAGGTTGACAAGGAGGACACAAAGCAACGTGTAGAGAGGATAGAGAAGTGGTTAGATGAAGTGTTTAAAACTATCCAGGACAACGTGCGGGAAGGGAAGGTACCCATGGAGGGTAATATTGAAAAGATAACGCAGACTATGGAGGCTTATAAGAGCCACATCACAAAGTTGATGGAACTTCTACAACCAATAACACCACTAGAGATTAGAAAACAGAGGGAGGAGGAGGTGATAGGCCATAAGGAGAGTATTGTGCAAAGCATGCAAGAAATCACAAAGTTATATGATAAATGCGCACAATTATGGACTCATCTGTAGGAGGATGAGAAACTGCAGGACTTAGATAAGAAAGAGGAAGGATTAAACACTGCACTGCAAGACTTGAAGAAAAAATAGAGGACGATGACAATACAGGATAGGTTCCGAAGTGCACAGGACTTGAATAACTTGCAGGCATAACTGAATAGTATATAAGTAGAAAATTAGGAAAGGTAGGTGTAGTTGGATCCACTATAGGAAGAAGCAAAACAAATGTTGAAGGAAATTGATGCACCCAAGGGGAAGATAGAAAAAAACAGCTTGGAGATTGGATATTTGTTGAAGGAGCACATCATTGCAAATACTGAGTTTGTAGTAGAGAAGAGCACGCAGGTAAAATCTCAAGCTGAAGATATTGCAGTAAAATTCCATGCACTCGAGAATTCAGTGTAGGATGAAAACACTTCCTGAGTGGATTGGGATGAGCCACAAGTGAGTGTTAGGGTCCTGTTGGCACAAGCTATTTTTGGGAATAGAGCAACAATTAATGAAGCAGTTGAGAAAAGGACCAGAAAATGAGCATGCACCAGAGAACAAGGAAAAGCAATGTGAGGAAGTAGAAGAGTCAAGGGACGGAAGGAGGAAGCGAATCAACTGCCCGCGCAGGAAGTTAGAATGTGGAAAAACCTAATCCACTTAGGGTTAGGGTTTTAGTCATTGATGTAATGGGTTTTAACCCATTTTTTAGTATAAATATGGATTGTAATAGGATGTTAGGGGAGGGAATGTCAGGTAATGTTATGAGAGAAAGAGTTATTGCTTGAGCTATCTAGTTGTGGAACTAGCTTTGGAGATGAATCATTTTTTGAGGGTTATGGATTGTAAATGAGGGTCAGGTCGCAAGCTGTGGAGCTTGGTGTGACACTGGTCATCCTCACATATACTTGTGCATTTCATATGCACTTACGCACAATGCAATATTTTGATGAAGATGAATAAATAAGTAGATAATTTCAGATCTTTGTGGACGTAGCCTAGGGGGGTGAACCACAGTAAAACATTGTGTCACTTTGTGGAATGTCTGTTTTATGTTTTGTAATGGTTTATGATTAATGAATGAATGAATCTGTTAGTAGTAAAATTCAATACATACTAAAATAATGATGAAATTTACTACAAAATGAATGTTAATGAATGAATATAATGTTAGAATGGTATATATGTTATATGTCGAAGTAAAAAATATGTCTAACATCCCCATGAGAAACATCCCTTCCCCAATTAGAGACATATGGGTCATGTGATCACCCATAATCCATCTCGGGTGAGACTTCATTGTGCACTGTGTGCGCAGTGTTTCCTTTTGGTCTCTAGAAGGGCTGATGGTTTGTAGGGTTTTGTTAAAAACCTAAGGTACAACCTAGGTCAGCCCAAACATTCGAACACACTTTGTATAGTGGAGATTCATACTTGATGAAAATAATTCAAATTGTATACAATATTTTACCTTCCCTTTTCATTATTACATCACTTATCTTGTGTCAATTGAAGGGACATATCATTTCCCTTGTTTTTAAAAATCTACTCCTATCAATTTTGACACATTTATTGTGAGAGTCCGATCAAGAAGCCCCTAGTACCTTAATACCTTCATTCATCATTTGTAAGTATATTATCATTTAGAAATGGGAAACTATTATCATTAGCTCCTCTCTAGGTGATTCCTCGAGTTCTCTACTTGAACACTTTTATTCACCACTTGGATGAATGTACTAGTACCTTCTCCCCTAGTTTTGTCATCGACGTGATACCTTGAATATAGTAGCAATTTACACCATTGATTATTGACATAATGATTTCTCTCATGTTCTACTTCGATACATTGATTCACATGGTGTAGATTCATAATTGGCGACAAGATTCTAGTTTGAAGACCTCATTCAGATATTGCACCCTTCATTGGCGTTGTCACCCTAGTACTACTAATGTATCATCACTAGTTTAGCACATTCATTGGTATAATCTAGATATATTGATGCCTTATATCGAACATATAGTTGTGGCGATCAATATGTTTCAAATCATTCAATGTCAATCTTTTTGACTTGATTTAATTAGATGTGGATCCACTATTCTAGTTTTAAGCCCACATTTACATCACATGAATACATACTATAGTTGATTTAGCGGCCATGCTTACATTTCTCGGAGCATGGGTACACCCACCTTGGGAAAGAGAGTTGACTTATATTTACCTTTGTTGCGCTTTCAAATGGATTTCCTATCGGGCTCTAGCTTATTGATGATTTCTCATCAATTTTTTATGGCCTCCTATGTAGAAAAAACTTGTAATGTAATTAGTCCATCCACTAAATTATTACCCTCAAACATTAGGGGGAATTTTTTAACACCCTAATTTGGCCATCCCCTTCTAAGACTAACCATTGACATGAATAAAAATACAATAGTACCTTTGTTAGGGACCTAAAGGTAGAATAATATGTTTTCCATGTAATAAAGGTTGATACTAGTTAATAAGGATTATTTAATAAATATGAACAAGTCAATGTAGGAAGACCTAATAGAAGCTTCTGCTTCTAGAAATATATTCCTCTAGAGTGTTCTTTAGAAGATATAATTAATATAAATAAGAGTGGACGGTATCAGAGGAGCTTGTCTACAAAATTATTGTAATAGAGATTTGCTCTACTAGAGGTTTCCCCCTTAGAGAGGCAAGTGAACATTGTTTCTTATCAATAAAGGTATTATTATGGTGTTGTGGATCATCTATTTTTTTGTCTCACTGTTATTCTCTGCAATATTTCTATTTTTTTTTGTTGATCCACTGTTATTCACTGCAATATTTCTGCTTATTGTATTATAATAGATTTGATACCTAACAAGTGGTATTAGAGCACTTTCCTTGGAAGGAATAGTGGGTACAAGTTTTTTCAGGGTAGAGACATATTCTGGTGTATTTAAGCTACATAGATATGTCGTTCAACACATAAATCCATGGTCGGGGAAGCATACACATAGGAACTACAAGTAGTACTTAAGAACACATTGCTGGCCACCCTTGTAACCCTCGTTGGTACCCGTTCGAGTGGCATCACATCATACAACACATGTATATGAATTGTCCTAGATATCCTTAATCCCTCCATAGATAAATTGATTGATTTCCTGACTGCTATAGTGTCACTGAGAAAAACACTCAGGAAGATACTCTTTAGTACCTAGGTAATTGGGTAGTACAACTAAGGGTACAATCTAGCTTCCTTAGTTGGTGCCCTGAGATATTGGGTCGAGTATTAATGTTCGACCCCACACGTATATTAGAGAGATATAGAATAGGGAAAACCCTTGTTTGTAGAAACCCTGAAACAACCTAACCCTGGGACACAAACAAAACAGAAAGGGAATAGACAAGATTTCAACATTGGGGCCTTTCAACACTACTTTTTTCCTATTAACAATTTTGGAATTCCACCAATGTAGTATTATTCAGATCGGAGTATAACTCCGCAGGAGTAGAAAAAAAAGAGTTTGGGTCCTTCCCACCCCATTATTTGAGACCTATCCCATTAGATTCTTCCCTTTACCATGATCGCAGTGGTACCTATCATTTTCAAGCCTTTTTCTCCCATGGACCCGACCCCTTCTTGACACCCTTATTTGAAACCTATCTCATTGCATTACTCTTTTCACATCGAACACACTCATATATATCAATTTTCACTCTTTTTTCCATGGACACACTTGCCCTTCTACGTACCTCTCATTCAACCATGGCCAACACTCGCAACCAAGAATTCCTTCACCTGGAAGATGAATCCAAATAGAACAAGGCATACATATAAAGACTGAGATCTGAACTTGCTTCCACCAATACCCTCTTGGAAACCTTTGAGGCCAAAGTTACAGGCGATTTTGGTCGATATAAGGGTGAATTGGCCTCCCTCACCCAGTGGTTGAAATAGTCCCGTGGATCTCCCTCCCTTGAACAAAATTCCCACTCTGAAGGTGACAACTCTTCCCATAATATGGACTTCCATTCCAAATCCCTCCCTCATGACCCCCATCTCCCCTGAGTTGAGGTGAACAAATTTTATGGATCATATCCCACAGGTTGGGTTAGTCAAATGGAACATTATTTCTCCTTACATGGAATTACTGATGATCTATCCAAACTTCATTATGGTGTCCTCTAGTTGGATCCAAAATGTTGGTAATGGTGGAAATGGTGTAGAAAGACATGCCAAGGGTATGTTGCTTGGACACATTTTGTGGTGGAGCTATATGAACGCTTTGATACTGACACCCACTATCTCGGTCATTTGACCAAGTTGAAGCAATGTGGAATAGTGGAATACTTTATATCTGCCTTTGAACACTTGGCTTTCAGAATGGAGGTCATGTATGATTCCTTCTTCTGGGAATGTTTTATCAGTGGCCTCAAAGATGAAATTCGAGTAGAGGTCCTCATGGCTCGCCCTCAAACTTAGTTGGAAGATACTCAACGTGATAAGGAATCCAAATATATTATCTTTTCTCAGACCCGTAAACCTTCCTTTATTTCTCCCACTCAACCTACCAACCCTGCCCCTCCTCCCACTCCCCTCAAGATACATAAATTAACTTGGGCTGAAATGGAAAACTCCAACTCAAGGGCCTTTGTTATAATTGTGATGACAAATATTTTTCAGGGCACAAGTGTAAGGAACAAAGTTTTTTTATGGCCATCTCTGAGGATGTTTCTGAAGAAGAGATAGAGACCCCTCCTGTGCCATAATTACCTAATCCAACTGGTATTACTCAACTCGCTGACCCACCCGAAGTAGAACCAGTCATTTCATTGAATGCTTTGACCGGCTTCTCTGCTCCCCAAACCTTCAAGATACATTAAGAATCAAAATGTCATCATCTTCATTGACATTGTAAACACTCAAAATTTTATTCATCATTGTATTGCCCAAGAATCCCATTTCTATATTCATGTAGTCAACAAATTTCAAATCATGATTTCCAATGGAGGTTCCATGAAATGTGGGGGGAGTTGTGAAAATGTGTGTCTCCAAATTGGGAAGTACAACCTAAAATCTCATATGTTTTCTATTGACATGGGTGGTTGAGATATTGTTCTCGGTGTGGAATAGTTACACACTCTTGATCCCATCCTCATGAATTTTAAGGAATTAACCATGCAATTTTAATAGGCGAGACACCAATATAAGTTCTAAGGAATCACCGTAGGTTCACATGAGATCATCAATTCCCATTGAATGGAAAATATCCTCAAAAAAGGTCATTCCGACAATATTTCCCAACTCCATTCTATTCAAGAAATTTAGACACCTTCGGTGCATCCTGACCTCCAATGTATCATCTCTAAACACCAAGTTGTTTTTTCCACCCCCTAGGGATTTCCTCCTTCTCATGGAATTCATGATCATTCCATTTCTCTCATCCTCGACAATCTTCCTCCCAATGTTCGCCCTTATTGTCATCCCTTTTCCCAAAATAATGAAATTGAGAAAAAAATTCAAGAATTGCTAGCCGCAGGTGTTATCTGCCTTAGTACCAACCTCTATTCTTCTCATGTGGTCATGGTACTCAAGAAAGAAGGTACTTGGCACATGTGTCCATACTTTCACGCCCTCAATAAACTCAACATCAAAGACAAACTTCCCATTCATGTCATTGATGATCTCTTGGATTAATTAAGTGGTCCTCAATACTTTACTAAACTCGATCTTCGCTCTTGCTACCACCAGATACATATGCAAGAAAAATACATTTCTAAGATTACTTTTCGAACTCATGAGGGTCACTATGAGTTCCATTTCATGCCCTTTGGCCTGTGTAATGCTTCCTCCACTTTCCAAAGTCTCATTAACCATGTTTTCCATCCTTTTCCCCATCATTTTTTCCTAGTTTTCTTTGATGATATTCTCATATATAGTAAAACCTAGACACAACATCTTACCCATGTGGATCAAGTTCTCAGTCTACTCTCTCAGTACCAACGTTTTCTCAAGAAATCTAAAAGTTCCTTTGGAGCTTCGGAAGTGGAGTACTTGCATCATATTGTCAGTAAGGAAGGTGTAAGGGTGGATCCTAAGAAAATTGAAGCTATGCAGGATTGGTCGCGCCCCAAAAATCTCAAAAGCCTGCATGGTTTTCTGGGTTTAATAGGATATTATCGTAAGTTTGTTAAGAATTATGGAAAACTTGCAACACCTCTTACTGCTCTCCTTAAAAAGAATCCTTTCACTTGGAATCCAGTAGCTGATCAATCATTCCAAGCATTGAAATAATCCATGTGCACAACTCCTATCCTGGCCCTTCTTGACTTCACAAAGACTTTTGTCCTAGAATGTGATGCCTCTGGGAAAGGAATTGGAGCAATACTCATGCAAGAGGGAAGGCCTTTGGCCTTAACTAGCAAACAACTCTCGGAGCGACATCTCGAATATCAATCTATGAAAAGGAAATGTTGGTTATTTTTCATGTTATAGATCTCTGGCATCCTTATCTATTGGGGAACCACTTCCAAATTAAAATAGACTGTCAGAGCCTCAAGTATTTCCTAGAACATAGAATTTCATCCCAGGAGAAACAAAAATGGGTGACCAAGCTACTTGGTTATGATTATGAGATCATTTATAAGAAGGAAAAAAAAATGTAGTGGTTAATGCTCTGTCCCGAAAGTATGAAGAAGAAGGATCCCTTTTTTCCCTCTCCTTCAGTGTACCAGATTGGATCCAAGTTGTTCGCTAGGAATGGCTGCAAGACCCCAAAACTTTTTGACTAATCCAACAATTGCAAGACAATTCTCCATTTTCTCCAGTGTACTCATGGCACAATGAAGAGCTCTGCTACAAAGGCCATATGTATTTAAGCCACCAGTCGCAACTTAAACCCATGGTGCTTTCTGAGCTTCATGCTTCACCCACAATAAGATATTCCAGGTTTACCAAAAACTATAAACAAGTTAAACATTCTTTTTTCTGTGATCGTATGAAACATGACATCCACACCTTTGTAGTTGAATGTGATGTATATCAGAACAACAAGGGAGAAACTGTCAAAGCTGAGCACACTACAACCGCTTCCAATTCCACCAGCTATTTGGAGGGACATTTCTATGGATTTGATTGTGGGATTACCTAAATTAGGAAATAAGTCAATCATCATGGTGGTAGTTGATTGTCTTTCCAAATATGCTCATTTTTTTTCTCTTCAACATCCATTCACAACATCCAAAGTGGCTCAAATTTTCATGGATCATATTTTCAAGCTTCACGGAATGCCTCATTCTATTGTATCTACCAGAGATCCCACTTTCGCCAACAATTTTTGGAAAGAATTATTCAGGCTCGAGGGCACACAATTACATCTTAGTATTTCTTATCACCTCCAGAATCACAACCAAACTGAAGTTGTAAACAAGTGTTTGGAAACATATTTGCGGTGTTTTGCATATGACCGGAAAAATCAGTGGGCTCAGTGGTTACCCCTAGATGAATGGTGGTATAACACATCTTACCATGCTGCTACTTGCATGAATCCTTTTGAAGCAGTCTACGGAAAAAATCCCCCATTAGTTCTTTCATACATGCTAGTGGTCTCGAAGGTTCAGGAGGTTGAAAAAACTCTTACAGTCTGTGCAACCATTCTCTGTGCTTTCAAAGAAAATTTGGTCATAGCTTAGAATCGTATGAACAACAAGCAGATCAAGGATGTTTATAACACCAATTTTTTGAAGGGGACTAGGTGTTTCTTCATCTACAGCCTTACAAGAAGACTTCACTCAAACTTGACCATTGTCAGAAGTTTTCTCCCAAATTTTATGTTCCTTATACAATTCTCAAGCACATGGGACCATTGGGCTATCAGTTAGCTCTACCCAATCATTCTAAGATCCATCCTATTTTCCATGTCTTAGGCTTAAATAAGGTGATTGGAACTAAGTGTCAAACTCAAACCACTCTTCCCGAGTTGGATGTTGAAGGTTCCATCTGGTTGCAACCACAGGAAGTATTGGACCAACGCGAGCGTCGTCTCCGTCAACACACCATAAGGAAGTGTTAGTGTAGTGGAAAGATACAACTCTAGAAGATGCCACCTGGGAGTCGACCATTATTCTCCAAGAATTTCCTCATCTCAGGCCTTGAGGACAAGGTTTTTCTTCAAGGGGGAGGGCACGTCAGGGACCTAACCCCCTAACCTCTCATGTAGGTAGACTAATATATTTTCCATGTAATAAAGGATGATACTAGTTAATAAGGTCTATTTAATAAATATGAACAAGGCAATGTAAGAAGACCTAATAGAAGCTTCCGCTTCTAGAAATATCTTCCTCTAGAATGTTCTTTAGAAGATAGAATTAGTATAAATAAGAGTAGAAGGTATGAGAGGAAATTGTATGGAGAATTATTGTAATAGAGATCTGTTTTGCTGGAGTTTTCTCCCTCGAAGAGGCAAGTGAAGATTGTTTCTTATCAATAAATGTATTATTCTGGTGTTGTGGATCATCTATTTTGTTGTTTTCTCTGTAATATTTCTATTTTTTGTTGTTGATTTGTTTATTCATTACAATATTTATGCTTATGCTATTATAATAGATCTAATACCTAACAACTTTTTCTATCCCTAAACTTTCTTTATTTATGCTTTAGAGATGAAACCTTAACCCATAATCCATTTTTGCGGGTCCATATATATATATATATATATATATATATATATATATATAATATTTTTTACACCTCGAGTGTAGGTTGTCTCTGTCAAACTCGGATGCATGATGGGTTGGGAATTGCTTTCTTTAATATACTGATACACACAACCCCAAATGCATGTGGCTATGTGTGGTTAATCTCATAGGGAAACCACCTATGGTTAGCTAGCATCCAATAATTGAATCATGATGAAAAATATTTAACTCCAAAAATCAAGGGGATGTTTTTTTCATTTCCTTCACCATCTGTTTCATATAGTTTTATATATCAATAAGCAACATTTATATCTATTATTTAGATATAAAGGTATATCTTTATTATGAATAAATTTTGATACATTCTTATTGTTAGGAAAGCCATTAGGGATGCTACTAATGAGCCCTTAAAACTCGATAAGATAAATACGTACAAAGCCCTAATTAAAAGGAAAAAAAGATACTATATCAATAAAAGGCAAGAGCAACTTTCACAACTATACAAGTTGGA
>JZKD02S2114682.1:485438-507535 GCA_000966675.3 Picea glauca | reverse complement strand
ACAAGCTCCATAGTGAAACTGGGCGTTGGTCAATTCCTAAAATGCCATGGGATGAAAGAGTGTGTCACCTTTGTGACACTAAGAAGGTTGAAGATGAAAAACACTTTCTCTTAGATTGCCTAGCCTATACCCATATTAGATCTCATTTTCAAAATATTAATCACACTACCAACCTTCCTAACCTCTTAACTCAACAAAAGTGTGGTGATCTTGGAAAGCTTCTCTTAATGCTTTTCGAGCACAGAAACAAAATTCTAAAGAATCGTAATCACTCACCCTCTTAAGGTCCGATAGACCAATTAGGTCTTAGTGGACGTTAATCATCATCATCATCATCATTGGAATCCTTCCCTTTGTTATAATTGAATCGTGATATATATAAGAAAAAATATTTAATTCCAAAAGTCAAGGAGATGTCTTTTTCATTTCCTTCGCCATTTGTTTCCTAAGCCTTTATATCTATTATTTAGATATGTACCTTTATATCTATTATTTAAATATAAAGATATATCTCTATGAATAAATTTTGTAGTATAAGCAATTTTTAAAAATAAATATACATAAATATATTTTTAATAAATTATTAAAAATATTTATTATTTATAATTTTTTGTCGTAGTAAATTTTAATTTTATATAGATTGATGAATTTAATATGATTTTTTTTTCATCAAACATTAATTTCACTTAAATAAAAATTCATGGAATAAACCAAAATTGAATTTATATACATTGATGACTTTAATATGATTTTTTTAATTTCACTTAAATAAAAATTCATGGAATGAACTAAAATTAATTTAATTTTATATACATTGATGAATTTAATATGATTTTTTTCCTCCCTGAAACATTAATTTCACTTAAACAAAAATTCATGAAATGAACCAAAATGTTGTCCAAAAAAGCACATGTTAAACCCACAATAACCCCATATATTTATAAATAGGTCCCACTTTCACTGCTACAAATTCAGTTGCATCAAATTTCACCAATAATTCACAAATTCACATTTTGTTTTCGATATTCTAGCTCGAAACTTTTCCAACTAATCTCTATAAGCCATTATTCGGGCGATGACAGAAGCCAGCCCATAAGCTTGTTGTACCACGGCTCCGTTATTGCCGAGATATTTTGAATCTCTCTTCCACATGAAGATAAGGATGAACGGGCTGTAACAGCGCTTTCTCCGCCATGGAAGCTAAGTCTACAGCTCTCATTCGCTGTCTCCTTCGAACATAAGAAGAATGTGCGGGAACCCAAGTCCTTGACTTTATCAGCTGGATTTAAACCTGTCAACGAATTCCAAATTCCAAATTCCGAAATTGGGATATTAGGTTCAAATTGTATCTGAAATTCAATGTAGTTTACAAGACTAAAACAAATTAAGGTACTTACAATTGATGCTGAATTGTGAATAATGGAGGCCAAAGGAAGTGGGATCATTGCTGAGAAGTGGCTTACGCCCTTCCTTGGCATAGAGAACAAAGGTGGCTTTAATCGCATCCTCCACTGTGGCATCTGTGGAGAGTAATGCACGAAGAGGACCAATGCTCCGTGCAACCGTGACGTTCACCAGTAACTTATTAGCGCTTAATCCATGATCCACTGGATTATTTATCAAACCCGTTTGTCTCCACTGATCCCGATTGAGAAGCTCAGGATGTGTCTTTGGCCTTTTCAGTGCCGTCGTCGTATTCTTCTTCAATTTGGATGATGGAAATGAAGATGAAGCCTCCCAAGTCTTTTGGTTTTGGGAAGAGCGCCCAGAGAAGCTCAGGGGCCTGCGGAAACTTTTCTCATGACGATCTTCATGTTGTTCGAGATTGAAATTGCGAGGTACTGGTCCTCGACCAGTTACAGAGCTGCCCATGTGGCCGTGTCTTTGCACTGATCCATTTCTTGGATTCGGCCTGCTCCCTGACGTCTTGRCTGCCTTTTTCTCCATGTGACTACAGAAAACAGCAGCTGACTTCACTTCACCTCAGTCTCCGGTATCTATAATACTGAGCCTTCAAAAATGTTAGTGGGACTGAGTGAAGAAGAATAACCAAAGACACGAGGGCATCACCATAGCAAAAACAATCGCAATCCCCAGTCTCCCCAGTGCCAGTGCTTAGCGTGTTGCCTGCAGCAGATGCCCACAGGGCGGCCTTAGCCTTACTTCCACCACTCATCAATCGAATTCTCTGCAAGAGATTCTAATCCAAATTAGAAATTATACACATAAAAGATTTCAATACCACCTAGGGCTTCACTGACCCCTTTTTGAAACAGTAGTAGCCATTGTTACAGCTTGTTTCCACAACTTAAAAAAGACCAAGTCAGGACTGCAGGAAAAGGTCATCAGACAACTCTGTAGTACAATAAGCAATGAATGAGCCTGTGGCTATGGCAACTTGCAACTTGCAATCCTCCTTATCCTTCACTATCCTTCAGTTGCCTTTGATCAAAACAACAAAATATCCTCTTCTGCCATCGACTGTAGATTCGCTTGAACAAATTGTGAATGAAGAAGGCCGTGGGGAATAAATACATCTTTTCTGCGATGAAGGGCCCGCTCTCCAGCTCCCGAGACCCACCAAGTGGGAGTTTGAGTGGAAGGGTGAAGGAAAGTACCAATACGCACGTTCTCAAGGAAAATATAATACAAATCGTCGCACCAACTGGAGTCGGCAACTTGTCGCTCATATGATACATAACTATCAAAGCCAGCTAGAGGGGTGACTACAACTTACAAGACCTAATTTCAAATTCCAAATCTGCCTTATCGCTTCAATTTAAGATAAGAATCTTCATTGAAACTTTTTGAAATTTGAAGCATCGCCTAATAGCTTATTCATCTGTTCAAATTGTCTCGGTAATCTAGATTCTCTGGCACTAATTTCAGATCTGCCCTTCTCTATGGTTCATGTGATGGCCAGATAACGGCGCCGCCTTCTTTGAATAAATAGAAAAAATCTTTAGCTTTGAGGAATTTATTTGTAAAATAATCTGTGCCAGTCATTGCTGGTGAAGGTAGAAGCTCATTTGGAGTTTTATATTTAGGTTGCAGAACGGACTCATTCTGATTTAGGTTTAGATTTAGTGGTGAAGGCATTATTCATCTGATTTAGGTTTAGATTTACTGGTGAAGGCATTATTCACTGGAATTATTGGAGCATGCTGGAAGGTCCATGACGGATGCGGGCTGTTTTCATAGTTTTATCACATGGATAATTCTCAAACTGTGGAATATTTACCAAGTCATACTCACTGGAAACCAAATTCTCGTTTGATGGATTACCTATGATTCAGGGAAATATAGCGATTGCGTGAAAAATGACAAACATCACGTTCAAAGACCTGTTTTTTTTTTATATAAATCCAATCTACAAATAATGCTTGAACCTGTTTTTTTTAATATAAATCCAATCTACAAATAGTAGTTAAATGTCACACCAAATGACTTACATAAACACTAAAACTAAAACTCTAGCATTTGAACCAAACTCTAGCATTTGAACCGTAAGTGTTTGTTTTTTGTTATTAACATGTGATTGTTTGGATGGACGTTGTCTAATTGTTCTATGAAATGTTTTTATTTTTTTTTGGTTGGAATTGGGCTATATAAATTTACACGAAATTATTCTTTTTGTTGTTTAAAATCTATTTCTAAATGCAGAAATGAATTCAGCATGCTGAAAAATCCTCTGGCAATCTGATTATACAGAAATAATAACTCAAATGTGAGTATCTAACAATTTATAACCAAAATTTGGACAAATATCCATGAAAAATATCAATCTAACAATTTATAACCAAATTTTCTACAAATGATCCTAAACCTATTTTTTTATATATATAAATCCAATCTACAAATAGTAGTTAAATGTCGCACCAAATGACTTACATAAACACTAAAACTAAAACTCTAGCATCAAGAAGGTAAGAAGGTTTGAACCTGAAAGCAAGTGTTTGCCTTTTACTATTAACATCTGACTGTTTTGATGGGCTTTATCTAACTGTTTTATAAAATGTTTTTTTTTTTATTGGAATTGGACTATATAAATTTATACTAAATTATTATTTTTGTTGTTTAAAATCCATTTCTGAATGCAGAAATGAATTCAACATGCTAAAAAACTCTTGGGCAATCTGATTATACAGAAATAATAACTCAAATGTGAACATCTAACAACTTATAACCTAATTTTGAACAAATATCCCTGAAAAATATCACTGAAAAATAATCATTTATTAAAAAGTTTAAACTACCACATTTTAATGTTTTACTTGTGTATATGTAAAATAAAAAAAATAAAAAAAATATTATTTTTTATATTATTATTCAATAATAATTATATTAATGTGTTTGTATTATAAATAAATAAATTTATATTTAACACMTTAATAATATTTTTTTAATAAAATATATTAAATAAACTTTATTAACTTATGTTTATTAATACCGTTATTGTTATTAAATTTCACTTAGAAACATAGAATCTTTTTAATATTACTTATCATATATTATTACTAAATTGCAATTGATGACTAATTTATGATTATTGTTATTAAATGTCATTTAAAAACATAAAATCATTTTAATATTACTTATCATATATTATTACTAAAAGTATTGCATTTGATGACTAATTTATGGTTGACTACCATATATCATTAACTTATGATTTAATACTGGAAAATATTGATTTGATTTACCATACCTGATTAATATATTGATTTTAATATTACTTATCATATGATTAATATATTTATTTTAATATTACTTATCATATATTATTACTAAAAGTATTGCAATTGATGACTAATTTATGGTTGACTACTATATATATCATTATCTTATGATTTAATACTAAAAAATATTGATTTGATTTACCATACTTGATTGTGTTGTAGTAAGAATGTAACTACAAAAATAAAATATAATATAGTTTAAAATATATTTAATTGTATATGATTATATATAATATTAAAAATATTTTTTAAAAAAATAAAATAATTTTGGTATAATTATTTTACAGGGCATGTATTGACATTAGTTATTATCTATTATTATGATGAGTAATATTATTAAAACTAAAACACTATTATCATTATGGTTAATCAAGGTTGATTATGTTTGACCATGGCTGATCACTATTGATTATCATTGCAATCTTTTACTATGATGGAGTATGGTTTATTGTATTTGACTAGATTGACTTTGGTTGACCATGGTTGACCTTAGTTACCCATGTTTGATTATGGTTGACTTTGTTTAGTCATGTGGTTAATTATAGTTGAGCATGTTTGACCATGATTGGACATGGTTGACCATGGTTAACCATATTTGATTATGATTAACTATGGTGGGGCATGTTTGATAGTGGCACCACTCACAATTTTATCCATGGGAGAGTGGCACACCACAATTTTCAAATTATGATTTCCAATGGTGGTGCACTGAGTTGACCATGTTGTTAGTGCGAGTAGCTTGAAATGAGTCTTTTGAGATATACCCTAAACCATTGTATTGTTGGGTCCACCCGAAAAGGGTTACTTAAGAGTTATAGCCATGCAATCAACATGACACACATAATATTTTGAGATAGGTCTCCCACAATGGTGTTGCCACTATTTTTTTTTCTATTATTGTGGGAGTATTACTCCTAGTTGATTATTAATATAGTGATAGAATCCTGGGATTCCTTCTCAATACAAAGATGTAGGAATTTCTCTAGTTGGCTACATAAGCTAGGGTTTTGCAAGGTTGATGGGCCTCCCAATTGATGTATTTTGAGGCCCATTTTTTGAGATGTTGTGACCTCCTCTTTATCCCAAAAGACCTATTTTAACTATGACTAATACAAATATATTGGGATTTGTGCATTTGGCTATTAATGAGATGATTGGATGATTGAGTTGTATGATGTATCTTATTTTAGTTATGATTTTGATAAATTTGTGCATGTCTTAAGGTCTACTAACCCATTGCTTAAGAAATTCAAATTTCAAGGGGATTCTTCACCAACATCCACATGAGATAAAAGGTGGATTATGTCCCCTCTTCAATCTCCAAGGCATGCCCTTCAATGATCTAAGACACCAAATCTAGCACCATCTCAATTTGAATATTTGATTGAGGAAGATTAATCTAGAATGGATTTGACCCCTAAAACATAGGCCCATAATTATAGGGATCTTGAAGACAAGATCCCTTGAATCAAAGACTCATTAAATGGTTGATTGATAAAGTCTTTTTGCATAAATAGAAGTTAGGGGTTAGGATTAGCCTAGTCTTCCTATTTTTTAGAATTGAGAACTCTATTAGGAGATAATGAATTCTAACTTATAAAGGTTGAATTTCTCTTATGGATTTATATCTTAATGTAGAAGGTGTACTTTCATATTTCTTATTTTTGATATTTTTCCAGGTTCCCTGTAGAAGTCTTGAGTAGGGCTCAATCAAGGCTAAACAAGGGACCTTTATGTGTTGTTATCTTTCCTTTCCTCAATCATCTTTAGTTCATCTTGTCACTATTTTATGTTATGCATCATTTCTTGCAAGTAATCTTGATTTTCTGTAGTATTTTCCAACATATCATTTCAAGTAAGATTAATTGTTTTATGTCATTGATGAGGAGGTACTATTAACTTTGTTTTTCATTAGTTTTACTTCATCTTTTTTTTAGGTCATCTCGAGTAGAGATAATTCTATTTTGTGGTAGCTTTGATTCATCTTTAAAGTAGGTGAATTGAAGTAGAATTATATTTCTTTTAAAGTAGTTTCCTTTCAGTTTTATACCAAAACAATATAGTCAGAGTTACTTTGTTTTACAACCACTTATTCCATCTTTACATCATGCCAAGTTAAATAGGGTTAACCACTTTATCACTAGGTGCTTTCAACTCTGTTTTGCTACCCCTTTCAATTATGTCTTTTCAACGACATGTCATTTCTAGCTTTCATATGATTCCTACTCTTTAAATTTCAACCTTCTTGTTGTTAGGTAGTCCTTGCATTCTTAGATTTAACATGTCTCATTTATAAGTAGATAGATGTCTTTGTGTAGTTTGCACACATAGTGCACAATACCTCATCAAAGTAGCACGTTCTTGGGTTGACAATCTAAAGTTAAAGCTGAGGAATTCAACATTCTTGTTGTAATTCCTTGGCCCATCACTTTTTGGCACCGTTGTCGGGTAGATGATAAAAAATGCATACATTTCATCAGTTTTTATCAAGAAAAGAAAAAAAAAAACTCATTATATTGCATGCATCAACCTAGAGATAGATTTGGTAGATTTTTATCAAGAAATGACACTATTAAAACAAGAACAACCAACCAATAACAACAATAATTAGGTTGTGAGATAGATATCCAACAAATCATTAAATAATTTGTGGAATCACCCAAATTAGGAGTAAGAATTTTTATAAATTTCTCAGAATAAGAAGGGGAGTCCCCATCTCACCATACAATGGCTAATGATAGGGACCAAAAATTTGAAATATTTGAGTTCCCCGCTATGGAAACCAATGGAGAAATCAAGATGAAGAATACCAATCTGTATGACTTCTTCAATGACCTTACTTCAGAAGATCCCAACACTTTCCTTTTTGATTTTGAACTTGTTTGCGAGACTTATGATTATGCATCCAATGACTAGAAGCTCAATCTCTTTCCCTCTACATTGAAGGAATCAGCCTTGATATGCTTCATGAGTCTAAAAGGAAATGACATCAAAATTTGGTCTAAAATGAAGTGAACCTTCATTGACAAGTACATGGACTACTAAAAGGATGGGGACAAGATGATCTAAGGAGAAAATTAATCTTTGGAAGATTATGAGGAGAGGTTCCAACTCGGTTACAAAAGAGCTTGTGGTTTCACATTGGATGTCAACTCTCTAAAACTTGTCTTTCTCAAAGGGGTAAGAGATAAAATCATGGAGACATTTAATGTCCCTACAAATGGAGATATCTTCTAGTTGGGGTATGAAGAAATCAAGAAAGTATTCAAAAACTAATCCATATCTACAAGGAAGAAGGATAGGAATGACACCAATATGGTAACACAATAATCTAACTCTGCAACTCTTACCAAGAATGCATTATGAGGTTTGTTATAAAATATGTGAAAACTAATATTTTACACTCATCGGCCATTTAGATGGATAATTTACAAATAAAGAAGAAGCAAGAGAAAGAAGAAGTAACTCTAGCTATTTTTTTTCCTAAATTCACAAAGAAACACCCTAGGAATGAATGCCCACTCAACATTTTAGAAGTTTGTGCAATTTGTGAAGATACACATGCATATAACAAATGTCTTACATTTCCAAGTCTCAAAGCTGCTTATCAATGGGTTGAGGAGAATGTGGAGCCATTATGCTTCATCAATCAAAGAAGACAAGTATTTCCTAGGACATTTTAACCAGATATGCCTTACACCCATTATCAATACTTTGTTGGATATAATTCACAAATGCATACTCAACCTTGGTATCCCCCTAATCAACCTACTTGGCCCATGAAAAATCAATGGAAATATCATAATAAACCTCAACCTTTCAATCACTCCTATCAATCATTTCCATCACAATCCCCAATGAAAAACCATCGTTGGACCAACCTTCCACAAGGATGGAGACCCCCAAACTAGCAACAACACACATTTCTCCCCCCTCCACCACAATAAAACAATTCTTCAACAAGCATTAATAAAAAACCACCAAAAAAACCATCGTTTCCTACCCAACCAAATCCCAATCCAAACAATAGGCAGGTCCAACAAGTGTTTAAAAATGAGATGACATACCAAGACTACTCTATGGATCCTTAAGAGATTAATATTAGATCTAAGATTAAACACCTTAATAGACCTATGGAAAACTATTAGTGTTATTACAAAGGACACTATGCATAAATTAGACCACCAAGGATTGTTAAGATACACACCTACTATACTCCATCTAGTAGACAGATCAACTGTAAATCCTGAGGGAGTACTAGGGGATGTAATGGTGTTTATTGATTCATGGGAGCATCTAATAGATTTCATAGTTCTCTAGATAAAATTTAAGTTGAATGGATCCCACACCATCCTAGGGATACCTTGGCTAGCTACATAAGATGCATATATCGGTTGTAGGGTAGGAAATATGACCATTGCAATTAGTCAATCTCAAAATCAACTTGTCCTCTATCCCCCTTCCAAGACACAAACTGAAAAAGAAATCCCCACGTGGGTAGATACTAGGACTAGAAGAAAAGGAACAAATATTTTAGACGGAAGCATACCCTCTTCTTACCATTGAAACAACCTTAGCCATGAAAAACTTAGATAATGGCACTTTCATCTCCAATTCATACAAAATATGCACCCTATTGCTATAAAAATTGAAGGTTTTGCCGAGAATGAACAACAACAACAATTTGAAGTTTCTAGCCATTTGAAGAGGGTTTATGGAAATATTTAATCACTTCTTATATTGACAAAACAACAATCAAAATAGTGGAAATATATCCTTCAAAAACTTTGAAAATAAGCACTAACTTGATTACTTTCCAAGAAAACAAATTGTTGGATGTCCTTAAGAATCACACCATGACATTTGCATGGTAGTACATGGACATGAAAGGAATTCATATAGACATTTGTAAACATCACATTTACATAAAAGGATGAATTTGTGCCCATTAGGTAGCCTCAAAGAAGGATGAGCCCTTAAAATACATTGTGATTTAGGAGAACTACAAAAAATCTAAGATGCATAATTCATTTATCCTATTTTTACTAGTGAATGGGTTTCACCATTGGTTATTGTACCTAATAAAAATGGAAAATGAAGAGTGTATGTGGATTATAGAGAACTCAACAAATCCACTAGGAAATATTATTTCCCCTTGCCTTTCATTGACCAAGTACTGGATGTCTTAGTGATAAAACGTACTTCTCATTCCTAGATGGGTTCAATGGGTACAATTAGATTTAGATCAGCCATGAGGATCAATATAAAACCACTTTTACTTATCCTTGGGGAACATTTTCCTACAAGGTCCTTCCTTTTGGAATTTGCAATGCTCCTCTAAATTTCCAAAGAGTTGTATTGAGAATATATTCAAACCTCATCCACGACACTATAAAAATATACATGGATGGATTTACACCTTATGAAAATTCATTTGAGGAAGCCTTGAAAAATATTGAAAAAGTGCTAACAAGGTGTGAAGAGATGAACCTATCATTTAAACCATGAAAAAAACAATATACTAATGAGTGAAGGGGTTGTCTTAGGTCACCATATCTCCTCCAGGGGGATTGAAGTTGACCAAAACAAAGTGACCATCATCAAATACCACTTAGACCACAAAATCAAAAATGTGTAAGGAGCTTCTTGGTCATGCAAGTTAGTACAAGAGGTTCATCGAAGACTTCAACAAACTAGCCTCCTCTTTATTCACCTTATTGTCTAAGGAAAGTGAATTTTTCCAGACAACAAAATGCCGATAGGCCTTGACCGTATCAAGGAAAAACTCATAACAACCATTGTATTGCAAGTTCCTAAGTGGGACATTCCCTTCCATTGTATTGCAAGTTCCTAAGTGGGACATTCCCTTCCATTAGTTTTAGACCAACAAGAAGATAAATTCCCTTTGCAATTTATTTCAATAGAAACAAATTATCTAGTGCAAAGATGGATTATAATGTCACAGAGAAAGAGTTTCTTGCAGTTGTTTATGCCATTAACAAGTTTAGACATTATGTTACTATATATATAGTATTTGTGCATACAGATAACAATGCCATTAGGTATTTGATGAACAAAAGTGACATTAATGTTAGTATAATTAGATGGATTTTACTGCTACAAGATTTTGATCTAACAATACTTGACAAGCATGGAAAGCCTAATGTTGTTGTATATTTTTTCTCAAGATTGGCCAATATTGTAGATAATGAAGTATTATATGACAATTTTCCTAATGATCGTCTCTTTGCAATATCAATAGAAACTCCTTGGTTTTTTTGCATAGCCAACTACTTATCTATAGAAAGGTTTCCTCAACACTTCCCATCGAGAGAACGATACAAAATCATCAAGAAGAGTGCCACCTATGTTTGGATAAAGGGTTATTTGTTCATGCTTTGGCTTGACCAGATCTTGAGAAGATGTGTTAGGCAATATTTCTTGGGTGTTATATTATGGTTATTTTTGCCACTCACTTATATTGTAAATCACCAAATGATATTTATGAAATCAGGTGGAACTTTAAGGTATTATATTATGGTTTTTGTTGCCACTCACATATATTGGAACTCACCAAATGATATTTATGAAATGAGGTGGAACTTTGAGCATATGGAATATTGATTGCACACACCATGCACATATGAAGAAGGTTGTTTGTGCCTTCTTATGCAAGAAACATAATTGTATGATAAGAAATGACTGAAGAAACATAATTATATGATAAGAAATGACTGCATAAACATGGAAAATGTCACTAAAGGAGGTGTAAGGTGTGTAATATTTGTTTGTGTGGATACAAACTCAAATCATGTGCATGTCTCCATAATATCTAGCTCGCATTATGTATCATCCCAAATGACCTATGCCAAATGGGTGCACTAGTTGGGATGATAGAGACTATGCAGTAAGAAATTTAATCAATGGATTATGTAATAATACATTTGGTCAAATCCTTTAATTTAAGGCACTATTGATAGGGCCCGTGACTTCTTCAAATCATGTCAAGATGTTATCCAACTCACTTAGTTATGTGGTGTGTGAGGTCCTTATATATGGTAGTGTAAGACTCGTAGGGGCATTGTAAACTCATGCAATATTTTGTTGTGACATGGTACTGTAATCCCATAGAGGCATTTTAAACCCATGTAATGTTTATTCAGACCACAAAGTTTTACAAAAAAAAATTGGATAACAGTTCGTATTGTCCATTCTTAGTGATATGCACATGGAAACAACACTTGAATGTATGGGTGTGGTATGTCTTTCTTATTTTCAGAGATTACATATATATTCACCTTTCATATGTTTTGCAAATTGTCTCCTTTCTCTCTAGTAAGGATTCTCTTCCTTATAACTCCCCCTCGGTACTATTTATACAACCAAGTGAAGTTAGAGATGTTGAATGGAATTTTGGATCTACCCTTAAAGGGGGTCATTTTCATTGATGTGTTACTATGCTACTCCCATCTTCTTGTCATTGATTTGTTGCTACACTTTGCATATTGTTGCTTGCTTCTTTCTCACTTGCCATATTTTATTGCTAGATTATCTCTTCTTGCTACTCCTTGTCACTTGCTTACAATTTCTACTTCCATGTATGAAGCCCTATTTTTATGCACATCAATGTTATTGTAAATGAGTCAGGTGTCTATTTCCTGCATAGTTATGCTTTCTTGCTCATAATCTCCATGTCCTTTGTGTGCTTGGATCTTATTTTCTACTTTTTGTGACACTTGTATCTTCTATATATTATTACATTCTTTGATTATTTTCATATTTTTTCACCTAATATGAAAAATCCCCAAAACAATTAAACCTATAAAGAAAGGAAGAGGAGGGAAATAATTGTGGGCTCTAGTTAACTTGGTTAGTTTTCCTCCGAGTTCAAGTAGTTGTTAGTGTTTGTCTTGATTGAAGCATATAATTTGATTCTTTACTATATAGTCAAACTTTTAAACTGTCTATTCACACCTTCTTTACTATCCCCATGGCTCTAGAGTTCTTGATGAACTCATTTGTTGAGGCCTCAACTAGCCCCAAGTTGACCTACTCGAGGACCCCTTTTAAATTTTTAATTGAGCCTCATCATGTAGAATCGTCTCCCTTTACTTTGTTATTTTTATGCTTAATTGATGATTGTGGGTTGCTTGTTGAAATTGTGATGAATGAATCATGATTTATTTTTCTATTTTATAACACAATTATGATATTTGTGGTAGTTGCATTGTCAAGTTGGTTTGTCTCACAAGTTTCTCTTCCCACATTCATCACGTTGTGTACCCTAGTATTTGCTCTTGCACCTATTGTATTTGATTGAATTCAACCTACTTAAAAGTGTTATGCAACCTTGTTTAGGTTCATTGAAGCTATGCTACATCATGGATTGACTCATGATTGAGTTTCAGGAAGAATCAACAATTTCGCTAGTTGCCATGTATTAAGTGCTCCAACATCAAACGACCATTTTCCGAAGCTAAAATAAGTTAAGGATTTATGGATTCTAGCAATGTACATGAACATATTAAAATCCCATATAACAAAGATCCAACACAAGCAAACATAACTTGTTTACATTTTTGGCTAAGCATTGTCCTAAACATAACCCTATCCCAATTGCTATGGTGTTTTGTTCACTAGAATACAATGACCATAAGTATATGGGGCCTATGAACTCAATGTAACTAATAGATTTTGATTTTAAAACCCATTGGTATGAAAACATTCATTTATAATGTTCTATCAATAAATTTCACCTGTGAAGACCATAAATCTAGCGTTAAAAAACGTTATGTGACCATTCATTAAAAATCTCCACTTATCCTCTACACTACCAAAAAAAAAAAAAAAATGGTGGTTCAATTAGGTCTTTGTGAAAAAATTATTAGTTTTTAAAGCTAGGTACCTCGGAATTTCGCTAAATACCTTTGTTAATTGTTAATATTTTGTTATCATTAAAAAAATGTTTTAATTCGAATTTGCTCCCTCATGGTTGTACTACTTTTCGATGCACTTTATTCAACCTTCCCTATTATTACGCCTCTTTTGAAATTTGAATGGACATGTTTTGATGACTACCCACTAACTGCAAAAGGTTTTGACAACCCTGAAATTCAAGGACATAACTTGTTTGCTAGGTGCACATTGGATTTTAGCTTTATGCTCAAGAAAGCATAGTGAATTTGTGGAAACCAAAGGCAGCCACGTGCTTCAAAAATTATCTAAAAGCACAACCTTTTTCCTATACGTGAATTAATGGAATACCTTTTCCATTAATTAATGAAATATCTAAAAGCACACCCTTTTGCTATACATCATACGATTGGAGAAGCACAACCTTTTGCTATACATGAATTGATGGAATACCTTTTCTCATCCAAGATTGGGTCAAGCACCATCTATCTCCTAGCAACTCTTGAGGCCATTGGAATAAATAATTGGATATTCATGTATGTAGGTGGACCTAGACTTATTGGATATTCATGTATGTAGGTGGACCACCTAATATAAGGATAATGAATTGAAAATATTTTTCAAAGGGTTTTCAACTATCAAGATTTATTGGATATTCATGTATATGTAGGTGGAAACCTAATACAAGGATAATGAATTGAAAATATTTTTCAAAGGGTTTTCAACTATCAAGATTTATTGGATATTTATGTATATGTAGGTGGAAACCTAATACAAGGATAATGAATTGAAAATATTTTTTTTAATATTATTTAATATTTGATGTTTCTAATGGAAGCTTATCATCATATAAGTTATCATTCTATACAAGGTAAAGATTTACATGGGTAATTTGATAAATGCTATGCTTTAGGGCTAATTCATCTTCTTAAGAACATGTTGACCTTTTGGTATAGTCCATAGTGGAATCATGCACCCAATTGCCTTATCCATTAGATATTGATAAATGCAAGAGAATGGTTTCTTGTCTTTTCCCAATTTTGGCATTTGTCGTAATAAAGTTTTTTGCATTAGGTTTGAAACATCCGATGTTATTCTTAATTATAATGATATTTAAAGTTTGTGCAATAGGCTTGAAACATCAAAAGGATGTTAATCTTAATTATAGTGATATTCAAAGTTCGTGTGTTAGGTTTGAAACATCAAAAGATGTTATTTTTAATTATAATATAAAAAAGTTTGTGTATTAATATAAATAAGATGTTATTCTTAATTATAATGATATTCAATGAAATGTAAATTTTGTTGACTTTCAGATGCATGATGTAGGAATTTTTAAATGAATTATGGTATGCATAAATGGAAGACTATATCAACATCACCACTTGCTAGATATTGGTAAAGTTTAGATTAAAAGATCCACGAAGTTATGAATAAAAAAAATAGAGTAGATGAAACTTGCAAAGTTTTTGGGGGTGATAGAAAAGAATGCAAGTAAAAGAAAATTTTGATCCTCATTAAGTACACCAAAAGTTAAAGTAGGGAGTTGATATTATAGTGGATTTTTTCTTTTTTTAAATATGATTTAATATTGAAATTTATCTACATTTATTTAATACAAAAGATATTAAAAAAATATGTTTTTATTTATGTATGTGCAGTTTTTAAATAACAAAAGATGGACAAAAGGGTGACAAGAACCTCTAAGTCTCATGCACCAGGGGTGTTATTACAAATTCGCTAGAAAACTTCAAGTTCAAAAGAATGAAAGTAAAAGTTGAAATATAGAAATCACAAAAAAAGGACCCTACTACAAATTCGCTAGAAAACCTTAAGTTCAAAAGAACAAAAGAAAAAGTTGAAATCTAGAAATCACAAAAAAAGGTCCTACCTACATGCAATAGTAAGTCCAAGCCAAAGGGAATGGGACCAAGCCATTGATCAAAACAAGATAATTTGTCTCTATTATGAATTTCTCTTTTGTGAGCAAACAATTTGTAACTATGAAAATTACCTCCCAAATTGCATTGAATAATCAAATGGGAAAAGGAAAATTTGTAAAAAAGAAGCCTCACGTGAATTGAAAATTGAAAGTTTACATAATATATAATAAGAAAATGATAAAGTTATAAAAGAAAATTGAAAGGTTAAAAGGGTGTCCAACGGATAGAAAGAGGCTAGGTCGAAAACCACCAACCTCTTTATAAATAGCGTTTCTTTACTCAAAGAAAATGATTTTTGTTGTATTTTTCATATTAATGGAGAAGTCACTACTAGCCAAATCTTGTTGGATATTTCTAGTGATGTTATGATATTAATGTAGATTGCTCTTGTTGTTCATGGAAATTTAGAAAGATATAAGAATAGATATATATTTATCTCAGGCATATAATGTAATTCTTGCTATCATGTTTTGTTTTGTTGATGCAAGGATATGAGGTTGTAGACTTTAGTTTTAACTATAGGTTCTCCTAGGTTTTTTATTAGTTATCTAGAAATGTCTATAACCTATAATGCCGTGAAATATTTCCCATTTCATAGATGAATTTATTTTTTCTAGCTTTGTGTCTGTTATTTTCCTGTTGGTTTAGTAAGGAATTCTTGAATTGAATCCCTATGTTGGTCATTCCTCAAACATATTAACCTCTATGTGGGTCATTCCCCTACTCATATATTAAGTATTTCATTACATTAAACATCAATTATCTTTTCTCATGCCATTTGAAAAGAATTATCATTGGTTTTCACCCACACACCCCCCTTATCGAGTACATCACATTTTTATGATGGATAGACCTAGAAACTTATAGTACCCTACAACTTAATTTTATCATTTGTAGGTAATTTATATCCACTCAACGATGGATTTCCAATATTGATCCCTAACTAAGAAAATCCTCCTATGTTTGACATCAACACATTTATTCACACAATCAAGGTTTTTACTAGTACATTTACTCCCACTTTAATTAATTGTGGGATACCTTGCACCTGACAATGATTATCCCTATTGGTCGTTAACTAGAAGGTTGAGTTTACCTTGTGGATATTCACCTTGTATAGAAAAGATTCATACTTTATTACAATACTTCAAATTCGACATGAGATTTCCCCATCACTCTTCATCATTACATCATTTACCTTGAGTCAGTTGAAAGGATACATCATTATCCTTCCTTCAACAGATAAAATCCTATTAAATCTAACACATTGTCTCTTGAAGTTGAGCTATAGGCCCTTAGTACCTTAGTACCTTCATTCATCATTGGTAGGTGTCCTACCATACATGAGTGGGTTTGCATTTTTGGCTCCTCATTAGGTGATTATTCAAGTGCTCAACTACAACTCATTTATTTGCACCTTGGATGAATGTATTAGTCCCTTGGCCTCCACTTTCATCATCGATGGGATACCTTGCATCTTATAATAATTTACATAATTGATTATTGACCTAATATTTTTTTCCATGTTTAACTTTGAAACATTGACTAACATGGTGTAGATTCATACTTGGTGATGAGATTATAGTTTGAAGAATTTAGGCACATTTTCACTCTCTATTGATGCATCAGGACTAAGATTGGAGTAGTATTGACACAGGAAGGTAGACCATTGGATTTTGAAAGAAAACAATTCAAGGGAAAATATTTGGTGAAATCTACATATAAAAAACAAATGGAAGCAATTTACATGCAATAAAAAAATGGTGACAGTATCTCATTGGGAGGAATTTTAAAGTCAAGACAAACCATGATATCCTAAAGTATTTTTTGGAGAAAATATTGTCATCAGAACAACAACAAAAATGGGTAGAAAAAATGCAAGGGTGTGATTTTGAAATAATCTACAAAAAGGGGAAGGACAATGTAGTAGCAGATGCCCTTTATAGAATACAAGAAGCCTCAGACTTATGTTCTAACATCTATTGTGTCTTTTATTTATGTGTGACTAGAAGAATCTCACCATGAATAGAAAAATGACAACAGTACTAAATAAAAAATACAATGTATAAAGGAAGGGGTGAACTCTATGGAACATTGGGAGCGGAAGGGAGATATACTTTGGTATAAGGGTAGAATATTTTTATGCCCTCAATCAAAGTTGAGGAAAAAAATATTAAGGGAGTTCCATGACTCTCTGGTGGCCGGACATGTAGGGTTCCTTAAAACATATCAAAGGATCAAAAAGATTTTTTTGGGGAAGGAATGAAGAAAAATATTCAGTTTTTTTAAAGAGAATGTCAGGTTTGCCAAAGAAATAAAGGAGAGATAGTAAATCTCTAGGGTTACTTCAATCATTACACATACCTAATCGAATACGGGAAGACGTATCAATGAACTTTATTTTAGGGTTACCAAAATCTAAACATAAGGATTTCATTTTTGTGGTTGTTGATAGGCTAAAAAAATATGCACATTTTTTTGGAATTCAAAGCACATAGGAAATGAGCCAAGTAGAAGAATTGTTCATCAAGTAAATTCATAGAGTTCAAGGTCTTTAGAAAGTAATCGTAAGTGACAAGATCCACAATTAACAAGAAAGTTTTGGAAAGAATTATGGAAGATGAGTGGAACAACATTAGCTATGAGTTCAACATATCATCCACAAACAGATGGTCAAATAGAAATAGTAAACAAATGTTTAGAGGGTTATCTATGATGTTACTGTTCAAACAAGCAATATAAATGGATGAATTGGCTTCCTCTGGCAGAATAGTGGTGCAATACTATCTATAATACATATACTAAAATGTTCCCATTCTAGGCCCTTTATGGATATCCATCTCCTAGTATCTTATAATTTTTGCAAGATAAATCCAAAGTACATGCAATAGAGTCACATATGGAAAATACTAAAGAAAATTTGAAAATTCTAGAGGAAAATATTCAAATGGTGCAAAACAGGATGAAGCAGTAGGCAGATCAACATCGAAGTGAAAGACAATTTGAGGAGGGTGATTTGATATTTTTGAGACTACAACCTTATAAGCAATCCACACTCAAGAAAACGAAGAATAAGAAATTACCTCCAAAATTTTATGGACCCTAAAATATTAGTCACACGATTGGACAAGTGGCATATGAGTTAGATTTCCCTTCTTCTCGCATTCATAAGTTTTTTCATGTATCTTTCTATTATGCCCACAAAAACTCCCCCTTCATTTTGTCAAGATGAAGGGTCCCCGTTATTAAACTTTGAAACTGCTCACTATTTTTATTTATGCTTTAGTTTTAAGTCTTGATATGAAGTTTTATGGTTGTACAATTTACTATTTTGATATGATAATTATTATTGACCTTTTAATTTTCTCTAGTTTTTCTTGTTTTGGTGTGGGATTGGATATGTAAGTTTTAATCCTTTTTTTTTTGAATTTGATTACATTTATTATTTTTCATAAATCATAGATCACACACATGTTAGTTCACCTTAAGGAGTTAGAGCTTTTATTTTATTTTTATTTTTGTTTATTTTTATTTTATTATTTCATTTTATTTATTTAATAAAACATGATACATATCTCAACCACACAGAGTACCATTCTTTCCTCAACCACACACAAACTATAGTGGGAATCTTTCACAATATAAATCCATCGAATTACTTTTCTCAGGTGCATGTAAGATAATGAATTAAACAAGTAGATCAATGACCATAATTAATCCAATGAGGAAATCAATGGTTGTTGAGTGCTCTCTTTTGGGGGACATATCTTGAGTTTCAAAAGGCTAAATTGAGCAAGAAATAGCTCGTTGGAAAGCTGGGAGTGTAAGAAACATATTGGAATAATTTTCTTTTATCTAATTGATAGTGGAAATGCCTGAAAAAATTGAAAGAAATTGGTGCATGATTTGTCTTTTATGTTTTATTATTTTAATGATAAAGTTTATTAGTTTTATCTATTATTAATTTATTTTTTTGGTTTTATTGATGTACATGTGTTTAGGCACTAATAATAATTTGAAAATCCAAGAGAAGCAGACATAGTGAGAAGATAAAGGACAAATAAGAAGAGGAGAACCAGCTTGCAAACAAATAATGAAGCATACAAGTGAAGTCATGTGGATAACAAATCCAAATTTGTTATGCAACAAGAAACCCTTGATTGGAAAAGGAAAAAAACTTGTATCAATTCTATTTCTTGGAAAATATTGTCTATGTTTTATTATGGTTTTTTCCAACGATTTTAGAGAAGAATATCACAACATGAGTTGAAGAATAATAGTTGTTGTAACAAAAGATGTTAAGCCCTAACATTGCCTCATTACCCCTTAATCGGGGCATGTTACATTAGTAATGTTATTTTATTTATGTCGGTTTTATTCCATTAGTTGTAATTATACCTCCTAGTTTCCTATATATATACCAAGGAGACATTTTCATTTGGAATCATCTTGGAATTGTACATTTATGTGGGCATAAGGAGGTTTCCCCCTCGAAGAGGCTTATTATCTGAATTTCTCTCTTTTTCAAGGTGTTGAGTACTTATTATGAGGTTTTTCTATGCTATATTGATATTCAGTTCTTAACATATAATATCAGAGCTCAAGGTCTTGGGGTTTCGCTGCTGCAGCTGAGACACCTTGGAAGTTTTTCTATAACTATTTTTATACAATGTTTAAGAAGGAACGACTTGGAGGATATTTAGTATATGGATCAAGGTACATTGGGTTAAAATTTCTGCTCCTGAGGCCTTATAAATTTGGATATATAACCTGTGAAAGATAGGGTTTTATAATCATCCTGAACTGAGTCATTGCAGAATTTTCTCTATAAAAGTTTTTCTATAACGTTTCAGACCCTGAAATATAGAGGTTGTTCACAAAAATTAGTAAGGTATCTGTGGTAAAAGGTTCAGCTTTGGGGTCATCTTACATTTCTAGATACACCTTGTGGAAGATAGGGTATCTGACTAGTCCTATTGATTAGTCTCAAGAAGGTGTTCCAGGTAAAACAATCATAACTTCTTCATAGAGTATCCAAATTGAGTGAGATTGGTTTCATTAGATAGTGGACAACCTGTAGTATTTTTGGTACGAGTTTCATAATTTTATATCAAGCATTTTGTGTGGGGCACGCTATACAAGTGACATCTCCCGGAAAGGACAAAAATCAGCAAGTTGTGGGGAAGTTATCATAAGTTCCACTTGGCACATCCAATTTTGATAAGACCTGTGGTGTTGCAGAGAAGAAATATCAGAGAACTACAAAAAATAAAGTTTCATACCCAGAAGGGCCGAAAATTTGGAGATACAACATAAGAAATATTGTCTAGCAGAACCACCTCAAAATCAAGGTTCAAAAGTGATACTTGGCCAACATGCCACCCAAAAAGAGAACTTCTACACCAAACAAGCCTCCAGATAATCCTACATGGACTCTTGATGAAGGTGAAGAAATGCGTAGGGACATAAATGACTTACAAAAGAAGACAGTAACAAAATATGAACTACAAGAGATGATGGAGGGTTTAAAAGGGGAGATCATGGAAGGATTGAAAAATTTGATAATAGAGAGGACACTTGAAAGTGAAAATGTATCCCATGAAATTCATGATGAGGACACAAGGAAGGTGAATCAAGAATGGATAAATTCCAACTTTGGGTTGAAGACCAACCACGTTTCTAAGATCGATATGAGGAAGTTTGATGGCAAGGACCCAATCACATGGATACTTCATATGGAGCGATTCTTTGATATACATAATGTGCCACATACACAAAAGGTACGAATTGCTTCTTTATATTTAGAACCCATTCAATTTGTATGGTATCGATGGATTTGTTCTCGCAAATCACTCGTCACTTGGACAATTTTCACGGAAGAAATAATAGCACACTATGAGAATATAAGGAGCAATACCTTCTTTATCCAATTAATAAATCTCAAGCAAAAGGGTTTAGTTACAGAGCACATTAAGAACTTCTAAAGATTGAATATAAAGGTAACAAATATTCCATATGAACACTTGATTGATGTATTCATAGGAACTTTAAAGGATAACATTCAACATGAGGTTCTCCTTTGGGAACCCAAATCATTGGAGAATGCATTTAAGGTGGGAAGAAATGTTGAAAGTAAAAATATGGCTATGGATACTAGAAGGACCAATCCCAACATCTATAGAGAGAATAATGCTCCTTCTTATAAAAATCCTCAACCTAAAAGGTTGACACCTCAACAATTGGAGGAAAGAAAAGAAAAAGGTTTAGGCTTTAATTGTGACAGCAGGTACAGTAAGGGACATAAGTGTGGTGAGAAGAAATTATTCTACATAGATTGTGAAGAGGAAGAAGAATAAGAACAAGAACCATCTCAAGATGAAAACATATAAGAAATTTCGTCTGAAGAGTTGACTCCCACGATATCGTGTAATGCATTGCCTAGAATTAGCACTCCTCAAACCCTCAAGATCGAAGGATACATCCAAAAGAAAAAGGTAATAGT
>JZKD02S2114682.1:464988-476723 GCA_000966675.3 Picea glauca | reverse complement strand
GATGGAGGAGAGGTTACTAGTGCTTCATCCTCATAATCCGCCTTTCTAGTTACATATTCACTGTATTCTCTTAGATTATGGGAGAGGTCTTGCTCCTCTTCAAGGGGTTGATAATGGTCTTCATAAACCTCATTTTTTATATCAGAGGATTCTTGGTATTGATCATGATATGCCTTCCTGAGATCTTCTACAATCTCAGTGGTGAATCCTTTGTCGTCTAAGGCTACCATGAGGTTTTGAAGGACATCTTCATACATTTGGCAATGTGGCTTAGTAAGGTCTATAAACCTACTGATGAGGTGTATAAAATATGATATACCCCTATCCTTTCAAAAAATCTTAAAAAGATCTTTTAAGTAGGATGGCAGAGTGAGTAAGAACAATTTTATAAGATCATCCTCTCCTCCCAACTTTATCTTGCTCAAATACTCCAAAATATTTACGATGTGAGGAGTTAGGAGGCCCAGAAACATTGGAGAGTTGTTTATTCATTTTGTATCAAAGTAATTTGGGTATCCTTGAAAAATTATGAAATCAATGCTCGGATACATTTGTTCCCAGTGTGCCATGATCCCATAACTTGGAAATATCACAGAAAGTAATGTGGCACCCTAAGAAATATTAGTGGAGTCGCCAGATAATTTGCCTAAAACTATCAAAGGATAAGGGAAAACACCCTAGTGGAGGTGCCAGGTAATCTTGTAAGATAAGGCTCTGAGGCAAGGCTTACCAAAAAGGTTTGTCGCCTGAGGAGAATTGACTCAGTGTTCCCCGGCAACGATGCCAAAATGTTATTGCACAGTTTGTAGCTGGGTCAAAATGGCTATAAGATGGAGGTCAAACTAGCGTAACAGGAACCTATCCCACCCAATGTCACTATGATGGGGAGGTTCTTTCTCTTTAGTGAGGTTAGGCCCAAGGGACATGTCCCCGGTAACCTGGAGTTTTGAAGAGGAAAAAGTTAAAAGGACAAAGGTAAAGTTCCCCCTTCACAGGTCACCACCAAAAACAGATAGTCCCGGCTAAACAACCAATAATGAAGTGAAGCCCCAAAGAAGAACACCTGCCTGGAACAAAGCAACAACAAAGAAACATATGCAAGCTATAACTCAATGGGTTAGTACTTCATAAGACTATCTGATATTAAAATAAGCAACTATGGCAATAAATATTGACGAAGTCAATGTTTATTAATAAAGCAATGCAAACAATATCACTTCCTCAATAGATACTGAAATGATATGGCATTCAATGTAACAAATCAACACAACATCAATTAATGCCTAAATCACCATTCAATTGCTTCTTAAACAAGACATTGCTGCATAAAGATGAGATATTCAAGCATGACGTCAACAACTCTAGGGTTAGTAGTTAGTTAGGGTTTCAATTTAGAAAAAAGAGTTTGAGAGTTTGTTTGATCACTTTCACTTCAACGCTGGAGGTCTAAGATAAATTCCTTTGGGCTTATGGAGTCAATTTAAAAGAGGACGCAAGGTTTGAAGGAGGGGGACTAAGGAATATAAGGGAATATTTTGAAGTGATGCTATGGCAAGGCCCCATAATCAAATCCCTAGGGGAGAGAGGCTCACTCTGGTGTTGCTAAAGCAAGGCCTCTTTCTCTCTCTTCCTTCCATAGGTTAACTTGGAAAAAATGGCTAGCATGAGAGATAAATCAAGACAAGAGAGTGTAGTGAGGGAAAGTGTTGCTACAACAAGGATCTATCACTAAATCCTAGAAGAAGAACGACCCTAGGTGTAGATAACCTAGGCCTAGGATGTCTCCTCCTTCTTGACTTATGGAAAGTACAACTAGCTCAGGGAGAAGAAGAAATGGGAGTGTATCTATGGATAGGCTCTTTCTTCCTTCTTCAATGGATAAAAATTTCTCTTTTAGGGGACATGAGACAAGGACCTACTTGTGTTCTTGTCACCTAGGGTTTTGATTCAACAAATTTATAAATACATGTAAGAAAATAAGACTACAACCATTCAATCAAGAAGTTTTGCAGAAAAATACTTACAATTCATCAAGAAATAACCATGCAAACCCTAGTTGTAACACCTTCCTCCAAGAGAAAAACCATAAAATGCCAAGAAATGCCTTCCTTTAACAAGTGCACCTCACTAAACCAACAAGAATACCCAAGTAGGGCACTAAAATCAGACCTCACTAATGAGTGAGTGATGTGTTATGTTAAAATGAGGCTAAAACTCCTCAATATATAATGACCTTAATTAACTTTCAGGGCATAAAAAGGCTGACAAGGCCATAATACTGTTTTTTACATTAAATTGTCAAATTAAAACCCTAACTGAGCCGTAAAAAAGGTAAAATCCCCTTCAAGAGAGGTGCTAGACCCTTCTAGGGAAAATGAGACATCCAAGAGCAAAATGTTAACCCCCAGGGGCCTCTTCAACATGCCACACGTGCCACTACTGCCCAGTCTACCTCCAAAATGTCCATGAAGCTGGATGACATCATGGTGAGGATGGGGACATCCTAAGCCTTCCAGGGCCAACGTTCTACTGAAAAGGGGTCATTCCCCCTAGGTCGGGCTTCGCCAAAGTGCCTCTGATGGAACGTCCTCTTCTTGTCTGGTGCAAGACCCTAATCAACAACTGTCCTGTCTCTGCCCCCTGATGGGGTTTCAACATCCATCTGGTGGGCTCTTCAGCCCCATAGAGGTCCAAACTGATCATCTCCCCATGTGTACTAGTCCAAATGGTACCTATCCATCCGGCATGATCCTGCGCATCAAAGGGTATGCCCTCCATGGGCTCATCAGTCACTAGGATCAAAGCAATGTTAATCACATTTCATCATCAATATTATCAAAAATATGAATAAGACCCTAATACATCAGTCAATAGATCAAAGACATTACAAAAACCTACAATACAAGACTGGAGAAGAAGACAAGACGTCCTATTGGGCTAGCATCCACAAGAAAGGGGAAGTTTCCAGGAAGGTTTCATCCAAGCCATGTAAGTGAGGTGATGTGGCTAGGGGATGTCCAGACATGTGGGTGAAGTGAGATCCAGGGATGCATGATTTTATCTATGGGTGCCTTTGTAGAGGGCGAGCTGTACCTGTCATGGATGCAATTTTTCCAAGCCCGTTATTGCCTTTATTCTTTTCTTTTATTTGCTTTTTCTTCTTCTTTTTCTTTTTATTCAGGGGCTAACCAGAGGACACTGCCTTGGCATGGTGACCAGAGTTGACAGTGTTACCCACAATTACTTTCATAGAGATGAGAAGGCTGGCTCGTGATGAGACCCCCTTTCCCTTGGCCATGAAACCAAAGGTCACTGCCCTGGCATGGTAACCAGACTGTGGAAATGTCATACTGTTAGGTACCCATGAACCTAATAGGTTGGATCGTGATGAGACCCCCTATCCTCTTGACTAGGTCTTGTTTATATTTTCTGGGTCCCTCTTGTTTCTTACTGAGAGGATTTTTATTGCCTTCTCAGAGATCCCTGGGCGAAGCATATCGAGGTTTTATTTCTAGGATTTTATCTTTTACCAACTACTTTTACCTTCTAGGCCTTTAGCCCCTTCTTCTCATGAGATAAGGTGCAATGCTACAAACAGGTCAACCCAATGCGCAGACAAGGGGAATGGGACAAGTGAGTGGGAGATAAGTTGAAATAGTGGTGCTATGATGGGAGTGGATGATGGTTTTTAAGAAATCCCCTAGTGGTAAACCAAGACCTATGGGCACATCTAGGGTACCCTGTCAATCTCCCCAATCATGGTCAAGTGGTTTAATGTAAGATCCAAGCAGTTGTTAGAAGTAAAAGGGAATCAGATGCATATATTTAAAGGTTTCAATGATCAAAAGTGACACATACCATGATACCTCGACCAATTACCTCATGGAGCATGAACCTCCTATGACACAAGACCAAGCCGAAGGTTATGGATGTTGTTGCTGCTGACAAGACGAATCTGATGAAAGAAGAAAAGGATGGCCCTCCAGGGCCATGCTTAGGTCAATCCTGCTCTCGGTACTCAATGTCTAGGACCTATGGGCCTCGATACATGATCTCCTAGTTATCCCTCAAAATCGTGGATAATAGGTATCATAGCTTTGTTGGCTTCAAGGGGATGCTTTTGTGGTCAAAGGTTTGGCTCGGGACTGTGATAAGCCTTGTTATAGAGGGAGATCTGTGGTATTGTTTTTTTAGGTGAAAATAAATGGAAAGCAATTCGAAGCTGGAGATCAAGAAGTTTAATGGGAAAAGTTTTAAGTTGTGGAAGCTCAAGATGGAAGATTTGTTGGTGGACAAAGATCAGTGGATCGTGGTAGATCTAGGTACTGCACCTACAAGAACTTCAAAAGATGACTGGAAAAAGTTGGATCGAAAGGCAAAGAGCACAATCCGACTATGTCTCTCATATTCAGTATTACTAAATGTGTCAGAGGAAGATACAACCAAGGATTTATGGGATAATTTGGGGAAGTTGTATCAGTCTAATGCCCTAGTAAATAAAATATTCTTGACAATGAAGCTGTATAACATGAGGATGAGAGATGGAGACTCGATGGCAGAGAATTTGAACGCCTTCAATACTGTGGTAAGTCAGTTAGTATCTATTGAGATTAAAATTTTAGATGAAGACAAATGTATCAATTTATTGTGTTCTTTACCAGACTCTTGGGATAGTTTGGTTGTGGCCATAAGTAGTAATACAACTACCTTGAAGTTTGATGAAGTTGTCTCATCCTTATTGTCGGAGGAGATGAGACGAAAGAATATGGAAGGACAGAGCACAAAAACATTATTTTCAAGAGGATGTTCCCAGGAAATAAATAGTTCAAGTTCTCAAGTGGGAGATCTAAGTCTATTGTTAGATCTAAATCTCTCGAAAATTTTGTAAAGGTATGTTGGATATGTGGAAAAGAAGGTCACTACAAGAAGCAGTGTAGATCCAAAGTTGAGAAAAAGAAGGGATCTGAAGAATCCCCTTCTATAGAAGAAAAGACCTCCAAGGAAGGAGGGGATGTGTACTTGGCTTCTTCAAGCACACATGCAGATCATGAGGCTTGGTTGGTTGAATTTGGTGCATCCTCTCATATGACTCCCCACAGGGAGTCGTTCTGCGAATATGAAAGGTATGATGGAGGTAATTTGTTCGTAGGTGATGATTCGACAACCAGAATCATAGGACGAGGAAAAGTCAAGTTGAGGCTCATAGATGGAAGGATTAGAACACTGCCTAGTGTTCTGCACATCCCAAGTTTGGCTAGAAATCTGATTTCTGTAAGAAAAATGGATGATGCATGGGTAAAAACATTATTTGAAAAGGAAACCTGTAGGATGGTTCGAGGAACAATGGTGTTGTTGAAAGGAGTTCAGTTTGGAACTTTGTATAAGTTGCAAGGAAGCACTAATAATGATGGGTGTAATAGTTCCATTGTTCATGATATTGGAATTGAAGAAGAAGGAAATACTATAGTCTCTGGAGAAAAGGTTATGTCGTGGCATCAAAGACTGGGGCATATCGGAGAGAAGGGTCTTCAAATACTACACGGTAAAGGTATGGTTGAAGGTATGTTTAACTTCTCTCTGGATTTTTATTGTTGTGAACATTGTCTATATGGGAAGCAGAATCAGGTAAGATTCCCCTATGGTGCAAGGAGGGCAGAAGGAATTTTACAACTAATTCACAGTGATGTTTTTAGACCCATGACGGTCCCATCATTGAGAAAATATATGTACTATGTCTCATTTATAGATGAATTCTCGAGGAATACTTGGATATATTTCCTCAGGAAGAAATCTGAAGTCTTGGACAGGTTTAAAGAGTTTAAGGATCTTGTTGAGAATCAAACAGAGAAAATAATTAAGGTGTCGAGGACAGATAATTGCGGAGAGTTATGCGGGAATGAATTTGAATAATTCTATAAAATGTGTGGTATAGAAAGGAAGAAGACTACTCCATACACACCTCAACATAATGGAGTTGCAGAAAGGATGAACATGACGCTAATGGAAAAAGCAAGGTGCATGCTCAGTGGTGCCAGGTTAGGGCAAGAATTCTGGGTAGAGGAAGTAAGTACTGGATGTTACCTGGTCAACAGATCACCCTCATCAACGTTGGATGACAAGACTCCACAAGAGGTATGGACTGGTAAGGAACCTTCTCTCACACATGTCAAGGTATTTGGTTGTGATGCATATGTGCATGTTCCAAAGGAAAGCATGAGTAATCTAGATAAGAAGGCCGAAAAGTGTATCTTTATTGGATATAAAGATGGTCTCAAAGGTTATAATCTTTGGAACCCAGAAACTAAGAAGGTAGTGTATAGCTGAGATGTGGTATTTAGAGAAATGAAGGATGATGTTAAACATGAAGTCTTACCAAGTAAGGAAGAACCAGAGAAAATAGAGTTTGATTTAAAAGATGATGAGTCAGACTCTACAAAAGAACAAGAATCAAAAGAATAAGATCCTCATACTCCATTATTGAGGAGATTGGTTCGAGAATGAAGGCTACCGGAAATGTATACTCCATCTTATTTCTGTTCAAATTTTCTTTTGTCTATTATTGATGATGATCCTAGAACTGTCAGGGAGGCAGTGGATTTAAAGGATGGAAATATCTAGAAAAGAGCCATGGACAAAGAAATGGCAACTTTGGATAAGAATGAGGCTTGGGATTTAGTGGAGTTGCCGACTGGAAGAAATCCCATTGGTAATAAATGGGTTTTTAAAAATAAGTTGAATGAAGAAGGAAAAATGGAGAAATACAAAGATCGGTTAGTAGCAAAGGATTATTCCTAGGTTGAGGGAATTGATTTTGGTGAGATTTTTTCTCATGTTTCCAAGTTAATCTCTATAATATTTATGTTATATATTGCTGCTACATTTGATTTTGAAATAGAAAAAATGGATGTGAAGACAACATTCCTACATGGGGATCTGGGAGAATAAATCTATATGAAGCAACAAGAAGGTTATGATGTGAAGGGAAAGAAGAAGCTGGTATGCAAGCTGAAAAATTCCCTGTATGGTTTAAAACAATCACCAAGGATGTGGTATAAAAAATTTGGTACTTATGTGTTGGGACTTGGCTTCACAAGAAGCAAAGAGGATCACCGTGTGTATTTTAAATTAATTGGTGATCATTTTATTTATTTGGTCTTGTATGTGGATGACATGTTTCTAATAGGAAACGATAAGGAGATTATCCAGGATGTGAAAAATCAGTTGTCCTCTAAATTTGACATGAAGGATCTCGGTACTTCAAATTTCATTTTGGGCATGGAAATTAAAAGAGATCAGGAAAATAGGAAACTCTGGTTAAATCATAGAAAATATGTCGAGACAATATTGCGGAGGTTTCATATGCAGGAATGTAAACTAGTCAAGGTTCCTATTCCTGTTGGTGTAAAGTTATCTACAGATCAATATTCCAAGACACAAGAAGAGGAGGAGGACATGTCTCATGTTCCATATGCGAGTGCAGTTGGTAGTTTGATGTATGCAATGATCAGTACTAGACTAGACATTGCACATGGAGTGGGAGTTTTGAGCAGGTGTATGTCAAAACCAGGGAAGGAGCATTGGACAATAGTAAAAATGGTTTTTAGGTATTTGTGTGGAACTGCTAGCTATGGATTGTGATACCAAGGAAGACCGGGATTGGACAAAGTGGTGGAGATACGAAGATCGATATTGGACAAAGTGGTGGAGATATGAAGATTGGGATTGGACAAAGTGGTGGAGATACATGGCTTTGTGGAGGCAGACTTGGTTGAAGATCTGGATCGTAGGACATCTACAAGTGGGTATGTGTTTAACCTGTTTGGAGGAGAAATAAGTTGGATGAGCAAAAGATAGGATGTAGTGGCACTTTCAACTACAGAAGCTGAATACATGGCAACCACTCATGCAAGTAAGGAAGAAACATGGTTACAAATATTGTGTTCAGGTATTGGGTTGGTATAGGAAGCTGTAAAGATAGATTGTGACAGTCAGAGTGCAATTTTTCTGGTGAATAACTCGACTTATTATTCAAAGACAAATCATATTGATATTCAATATCACTTTGTTAGAGACATGGTTGAAGAAAATAAAGTATTGCTGATGAAGGTGGACACTTTGAAGAATGTTGCAGATTCATTAAAAATATCTGTGAGCACTGCGAAGTTCTCTTGGTGTAAAGCATCTATGGTCATTGCTTCCCTGGATTGTTGACTATGTGAACCTGTATGCAAAGAAAACAACAAGTGGGAGAATTTTGGGTATGTGTTAAATCCCCCCTTTGTTGGGCATGGAGGGGGGTTAAATCCCCCCACTCTAGGGTTCGGGGGAAACACCCCTGAGAATTTTTTTCCTTGGGAAGAGTGTCACATTTTTTTCTCGTTTCTCGTGTTTCCTCAATTTTCGTGTCCATTGTTGGACGGTTTTTTGGCACATGGTTTTTTGCCGATGGTTTTCTATTTTTGGTTAAGGAATTAGGGTTGTTGACTAATCGAGGTCATTGGGTTAGGGTTTTGGATGTCGTTGGCTCCTATATGTATATTGTATTGTAAATAATGTATCATTATGAATGAATATAGAATATGTTGGTTTTCCCGGTTTGGGTTTCCAGGGGAAAAATATTTGTGTAATGTTTGTATTTTCGATTGTATCTTTTCTGTTCTTTTACTGAAAATATGTTTGCAGTAAATATTGTACAAGGTTAAAATCTATAAATATATTTTTGAAGAAGTGAATTATTTATTTATATTCAATAATGAATTATTTGATCTCGTGTCCTATTTTAAAAAACACGCTCCTAGCTATATAGGATATAATAGTTAGATTTAGTATCGACTAATACTAGTATAGTTATCCTAGGAAATATAGTTAGTTAGGTATTTAGATATTTTAATACATATGAGGTTGATTTGATCGATATTAAATTGATTTCATTCTTTAGGTGGCAACCGGTCCCACATATCGATGCAGATCACTACCCCAAATGAGAGTGAATCTAATTGGGACTTGTCATTGGGAAATCCTCTCTTGTTGTTGCTGGAAAAAAATTTCAAGCCATCAACACTTTCCTAAACAATGTTTTGGGACAAACCATGCTAGTGAAAATAGAACTTCCAGAATTAGATGAAGAAGGGAACTTGATTCTTGAACTAGAAAATGTAAGATACCAGATGCAATATAATATGCAGAAATAATAATATTCAGTAGATATTAATGGAACAACAAAATATTGAGAAGAGAAATACCATAAATAATACCTTTATTGAAAGAAAGAAATGTTCACTTGCCTCTTCGAGGGGGAAAACTCCAACAAAGCAGAGCTCTATTACAAAAATTCTCAAGACAAAGATCTCTCATGCCTCCTACTCTTATTTATACTAATTCTATCTTTTAAAGAATATTCTAGAGGAAGATCTTTATAGAAGCGAAATCTTCTATTAGGTCTTCTTACAATGACTTGTTCACATTTATTAAATAGGACTTATTAACTAATGTCGACCTTTATTACATGGAAAATATATTATTCTACCTACACGAGGGGTTAGGGAGGTTAGGTACCTAATATTCCCTCCCCCTTGAAGAACAACCATCTCCTCAAGGCTTTAGATGAAGAAATTGTTGCAGAATGGTGGTCAGCTCCTAGGTGGCATTTTCCAAAGTTGTATCTTTCCACTAAACTAACACTTCCTTGATGGTGCATTGATGGAGACGATGCTCGCGCTGGTCCAAGACGAATTTTGGTTGCAACCAAATGGAACCTTCTTCATCCAACTCAGGGAGAATGATTTGAGTTTGGAACTTAGTGCTAATTACTTTCTTTAAGCATGAGACATGAAAAACATGATGGAGCTTAGAATGACTTAGCAGAGATAACTAATAGGCCACAGAACTCACTCTCTTGAGAATTGTATAAGGACCATAAAATTTGGGAGCAAGTTTAAGACAATGTTCAACTTTGAGTGAAGTTTGGTTATAAGGTTGCAGATGAAGAAACACTTGGTCCCCTTCAGCAAATTGATATTCAGAACGACCTTGATCTTCTTGTTTCTTCATTCTATTCTAATTCACGATGATTCGAATGGATATTGGTGGCCACCCACCTATTCCATTGGCCTAGAACATGGTTTTCAACCTTGGCATTTTTTCTATAGTTTTTAAGGTCCCAAACTTCTAGGGTCGTTTTGAGGCCCTAAATGACGTTTTTTATATGTTTGGGGGGGCCAACAAATATCCAAAGGATTTATTCTAGGCCCAATCTAAATGTGTTCTTCTCGTATATACCTTTCCAACAAGCTATCGTGTGCCCTAAACACAGATCGTATAAAAAATTTATGCCCTTAGGAAGTTGACGTATAAACTACCTTCATCGGGGCCCGAGAACCTTTTAGCGTTTCATGTTCCCGGGTTAGGGTTTTGCATTTTCTTTATGTTTAAAAATTCCTTTGGAGCCTCATTGCAAACATCATCTTCTTGCGAATGAGCATAGCTGTCACATCTCTTCTCAGAGATTAGTTTCCACCATTCTAGTGAGTTCATTTAGTATGTATTTTTATAGTTTTTGTACATTTCTTTCATTAATAAACATTTTTCATTACTGTATATATGTGTTTCTTTAAATATATCTGTGTATTTACTTATTATTTTTCCGCCTTCATTTTTTCTCAAAATAATCCGGATCAATGATATCAAACTAGGCTCCTCCTTGTCATTTATTAGTGCATGTCCCCGATGAGTTCATGTTATAGAGAGTTGGGTCTTGATATAGTTTCTTTCGGAAGTAAAGAGAGACGCGGGAACAAAATATTCTATTAATTCGTTGCTCGAGGAATCCATCCTGTGAAAGAGGGAAAAAATGATGCAGAATTTTTCCCAAATCATTCGATGGTTGCTGACAACAATAGACATGTCTTCATCAAGCAACCACTTTGGAGGTACTTCCCCTTTCAAGGTACTATTGGATTTGAGAGGGTGGGTGAATCAATAATAGAGAAATTTAATCCTTTTTAGCCATATAATCCAAGTGTTATATCAATGTGGAATTACCATCCAATAACTGCAGATTAAATAAACAATGAACAAATGAACAGTCATACACATACATAGTACACTAGTGTTTTACGTGGAAACCCAAAGCGAGAGAAAACCATGAAATGATTTTTCTTATATGTCTTGAAGAATTACATTCATTGGAAGTACCAACTTCCTTTGTTTTCCAGCTGCAACTGGAAGGAGGCTCCAACCCCCTAGTTTCTTAGGCTACAACCTGAGGGAAGCTCCAACTCCCCAATTCTTTGGCTACAACCAGAAGGAGGCTACAACCCCCTATGTTCTCTGGCTACAACCGGAAGGTGGCTACAACCACCTATCCTTGCCCCATCCAACTGCCCTGAAGTAGAAGTAGAATGATGGAACCACTGTCACACTATCATAGTGATATATACCGCTATAAACCTGTACCAATCAACTTGTACCAAACAACCTGTACCATGCATCAACCATGAATCAACCTATACCTCAACCTGTAATCAACCTGTACCATAAACAAGTGCATAAACCATGCACCAACCTATACCATGAACAAGTGCATGAACCATGCACCAAACCTGTACAAATAAACTGTCACAACAACTTGTCCAAACAACCTATCAGAACAACCTGTCTCATCAATTTTATCAACCAAAACAGATCTACTCACCAATATCAATCACCAATACAACTCTCAAAGATGTGCATCAACC
>JZKD02S2114682.1:423638-434138 GCA_000966675.3 Picea glauca | reverse complement strand
AGTGTGAATAGAGTAGTTGATATCGAACACTCATAAAATCAATCAATCAAGAGTCAATGAGGTAAACCCACTATCGATCACGAGGAAGTCTGTCGCTAATGACTGCAAGTTCCAAGGCACTAATTAGTTTCTAGACCCACTTCCTAGATAATGAGATGGTGTCGATAGGAAGAGTTCCATTGAAGGAGGGAATTAATAGATCCCCCATCAATTAACACAAAAATATAACTGAGAGATTATGTGAAAAGATAAATCACCAAGTACAATTGACACAGGAATTGCCGACATGAAAGGTCAACAAGACTGCAGATTGGTTGACTCAAGCTTCATTTCCCTGGAACATATAGCATGACATATAGATGAATTGGAAGCCCTGACTCAAGAGGACCAACAACACAAGCAACAATGGTTGAGGCATTGAAGCACTCTCGATAGTGTTTGGAAGATTAACCGGTCGGAGGAGTAAATGACTCATAATCATGGTACGACTCCTAGGCAAGCTATAACCCAAGTGTAAGATGACGATGAAAATAGGTGCCATGTTCAAGGGAGACAACAACTAATTGTTGCCACTTAACTGAATACAAATTGAGGCTCTGCCCCCCGCTTTTTTATTTTAATTTTTTTTTAGTGTCTTTTTCATGTTTTTACAAGTGTGAAAAATAATGTTATGTCACATTGTGATGCTCATTAAGGATTATGTTAGAATGAGACATTCTTTAAGGGTTACGTTGGATTGTGACTTTACTCAATAATTATGTCATATTGAGACATTAATCTTGGTTGACTTTATTGAATTGTTATGTACCTCAATGTTTATGTCACAACAAGACATTCATCAAGGGTTATGCCACATTGAGTTTAGTTGACTTTGGTGGGCCATGGTTGATTATGATTGACCATGTTTAACTATGGCTAATTGTGGTTGACCATGATATCTATGGTTGACCACGATTTACTATAAATGGCAATGTTGACTATGCTTGAGTTTGGTTAAATATACTTTAATAATAATTAATTATTATAAACTAAGAGTAAACCATTTAGAATGATTTAATCATGGTTGAATATTTATTGAAACCTTTTGAAATTTGAACAACTATTGCATTGCATAACCTATTCATATGTTCAATTGTATTATCCCCTCAACGTTGTCTCGGTAATCTAGATTCTCTTATGAATAAAGCCCATATTTTTATTGGCATTAATTTGAGATCTGCCCTTCTATATGGTTCATGTGATGGTCAGATAACCACATCAGTTTTTTTAAATAAATAGAAAAAATGTTTCAGGAATTTATTTGTAAAATAATTTGGAGTTTTATGTGGTTCTGAAGGTTGAACCGAATCATTCAGATTTAGATTTTCTGGCATTATCCCTTGGAATTATTGGAGCATGTTGAAAGGTCCTTTACGGATGTTGGCTGTTTTTTTGTGGTATGATCACATGGATAAATTATATTTCCAGTTGAACATTTCCCAAGTCATACTCACTCGAAACCAAACTCTCATTTGATGGATAACTTACGATTCGGGGAAATATAGCGACTGCGTGTAAACGGACAAACATCACAGAAGGTAGTAAAGTGTTGCACCATGACTTACCTAAACACAAAAAACAAAACTCTAACATCAAGAAGGTTTGAACCTCAACTCTAAAATGATTGTTTTGACATTTTACTTGCGCATTTGCCAAATAAGAAATAAAAATAACCTTCACACCAATTTTGATTTAATGATCCACATTATATTATGCCTATCTTGTTTGGGTATTGATCATATGACCATATGATATATTTTAATTATTTAATTGTTTAAATTAGAAAATTTGGAAATGTATAATTCATAATAGTAATTTAGATTTTATTAATATATTATATATTTAGATTTTTTTTTTTTCATAGAAAAAAGGGTAACTTTTATTAAGATAAATAAAAATTACATTCTGAATAATGCATGCAAAAGCATGTATTTAGTATGAAAACCTTTCAACCCAATAGGAAGAAGGAAGCAACAAAATAGCCCTCTAAAATGACGCTCTAAAAGCGACCCATGTACAATGGGAAATTGACTGAAGAAAAAATCGCAAAAACTCAACCGAAAAGAAGCAGCAAAGGAAGACCCAAATAAACCTGGACGAACTAGGCTAGAGAGACAAATAATCCCCACACGATCCAGAACCGGAGGGACATAAACAAAGAGTCCTGCATCCACGGAAAAAAGAAGACAGAAACTGCATGCTCAAAAAGGACCTCAAAGTGCTGACCTACTAGTTCCACAAATCAACATTGAATGCCCAAAAAGAATGGACCTCAAAGCTCTGACCCAAACACCAGAAAGAAGCATCAACCCCATCATCCACTACACAAAGCTCCAGAACCCACGAGGAGCACAGAGACCCCCTAGCCTCCAAAGATCTGGGGAAAAACCTGTCATTGCATTAGGCCCTAAACAATTCAACAGAGATGGATCGACTAGTTCCACTTCCACAAAACCAACCACATAGAGTCATCTGAAAACCTCCGCACAAACGTAGGGATACAAAAACAAGAAGGAAGAGAAACTCCCACCAAGAAGAAGGTCAAACCTTAGAAAACGTTGCAAAAAGGGCAGGAAAAAAGCAATTGGTCTAGATCCACCTGCAAACGGATCTGCAAAACGCGAAAAGAAGCACCATATCTAGGCTCGAAAAGCAGTTGCAATAGGAAAAAGAACATCAGACAGGGAAAAAATGAAGCTGTCTGGTCAGATCCACGGCAACACAAACTTGCAAAGAAGATGGAGGTGCCAAGGAAGAGTAAAAGATGGTCGCTGCAAGTACCCCAGTCGCAACCCCCATCCAATGAGATGAAGAGATCAACCTTTATATATTTAGATTATAAATGATTATTCACAATTTTTCACTTGAGTCTTTTCATTAAATATTATAATATGTAGAAGCAATTACATTAATAATATTAATATGTTTATATAAATATTATTAATATATTTATATAAATAGATAGGTGTATATTTAACACATTAATAATGTTTTTAAATAAAATATGTCAAATCTACATCTATTTATGTATATATGTATACTTGAAGGTTCCACTTGTCATGGGATATGGTTGAAGGATCATTAGCCGCAGGCCCGAGTGCCATAGGACACAAGGCCACAGGCCTGAGGCCCTGTCACCTCTAGGTTTCAGTGAACAGTTTTGCCAACCCCGGTGACTCATCAGATTCCCTTCATAAGTTTTTTTAGCTTGGTCCTATTATCACCTCAGCATGTAGGGGGTGTTTTCCCTAAGGAGCGACCCCTCTAGGCAAAAAGAGGGCAAGAAATGGGTCAAAACCCACTTTTCCTAAGTTGGCGATCGAGCGCATATGATTTAAAAGATGCGTGGATCTGGGCAGCCGTGATCCACGTGCCCATATCTAAGGAAGAGGTCTGATTCTTGACCCCCTCCGCTGTTCTACCTTTAATGGGGGGGGGGGTTCCGATATGGTGTCGCGTAGGTCTAAACTGCTGGGATTAAAGCACCCAGATCTGCAGCTAAGGTCCAATTCCAGACCCCCCTTTCCATTCTGCCTTTAATGAGGGGGAGGGGTCTGATATGGACGGCTCTGTGTGGGTCCCCTTGAACCTCTTACCACTTTCACCTCTTGGTGACAAGTGTCCCCCACTTTGCCTCTCCTATTGCCCTGTCACATCTCCCTCTTCCCTCCTACCTTTCACCACCGCACACCTATCCTCCACTTTCCCAGGGGTCATGTCTCCTCTCCCTTCGTCCCTCTTATCTCTCAACACCTGTGGCCTCGTGCTCCATGCCACTTCCACCATGTCTTATCCATATTCCCGTGGCACTTCTCATCCGGTGTCATAGTCCTGTTTCTCCGGCACCTGGTGCTTCCACCTCAACACCCCTCGTCTCACCTTCGCATTGATGGCGCCATCGCTCTCCCTGTCGGATCCTTGCCCACATTCGTAGGCTGGGCCCCCTCGTAGCAGTCCAATGAAGTAGCAGCATCCAAGGAAAGGTTGCCACGTTGTCCAAATGCAGAATTGAACGAGCCTTATCTGATATCGAGAAGCAGTTATTGAAGTAGTTGACGGTGGTTGAACATCGTCCCCTTCCATAAATAGAAGGTCAAGAAGAGACAGGCACAAAAGTAGACTGGTAGTCCATCCTAACAAAGATTGTGTCTGACAGACGATTGCATGGGCAGTCTGCCCAGTGTCTGCATGCGCAGCTTGATAGAGAAGCTTATCGATGTAAATCCTTGAATGCATGATTTGATCTGCTCCAAGCAATCCCAGCCAGTCTGAGTATATATAGGCATTTTTTCCATTTTTGTATCTATCGGTGGTAGAGCTAAGCTGCTTATTATAAAGTTTTAATGAAGCACTGGTTTCCCTGGTTATGTGTATGCACGTGAGACTTCTTGTTTAATGACAGTCAACTTCTTTCATTTCTCTGTAACTCATGTGTTAGAACACCTGAGCATGGATGATCCAGTCGGGAGTAGTTTTGTTGTTGTGATGGAGGTTTGATCACAATGGCATAACAACTAGTTTTGACAGGCTTTCATGTTATCTTTCTTCTTTCTATACCAAGTAGCTTGGGCATGGAGGATCCAATCGAGCTATTATTATAGCGTTGTGATGAAGGTTTGATCACCTCGTTGTTATAGATGTGAATTTTTTGAGTCACATCCTAGTGTCTGAAGCCCTGGTTCAAGCTGATCTTGTACTCATAGCTTTTCTCACTGCTTGTTCACTTACTCACCCTTTACTACACCTACTAAATGAAGTTATATTGAGACCTCACCTACTCATGGTTTTCTTGGTCTAGGATTCTGAGTTAAAATGATATGGTTTTGAGTTTACTTCCATTTGATCGCCTTTTATAAATCCAACCTGTGACATAAAACACTGATGGGTATCAGGCTTACTCCTGCTGCAATCCAGGAGTGACTTCTAGTGCTAACATTTCTGGCGCCGTTGCCGGGGATGAAGTTGAAGATTTTCCCTGGGATTGAACGACATTGAGACTCTAATTCTGAAGGTGCATCAGGCGTCAGAGCCCTACAAGATTGCTACTGTGCGCCTGGCGACTCCCTTGTGATGACTCCACTATGGTGAACCCACTGTTTCAGTTGTGGATTCCAGAGGTAGACACATGAGGCCTACCCCTTAGTTTCCCTTGACGACACCTGAAGCAGATCCAGAGAAGATTATTAGAAAGGGAAAGGCCTTTAGAGGAGAAGTTTCTACTGCTGAACCATGTATTTCTAATAATTTTCCATCTCTTTCTGTAGGAACTCTATTCTTTTCTCCTCATTCCCCTATCATACCTTCTGTTGGAGTTTCCATAACTTTAAATTTCGGGAGTGTTCCTATTGAGTTTTCCCCTCCTGGTTTGGGATTGGAGGGAGAAATCCTTGTCACTCCTCTCCCCCCTGAAGTTGTACCTTGGCCTAGACCCAGGATCACAAAATATTTCCCCACTCCTATATTTATCACCCCTCCTCCTATTACTGTTGCAGCCACTGCAGAAAGAGAAGCCTCCACGGACTGAAGCTCTGTAGCTTTTTCTTTGAATCTTCCATTGTTTCCCTTTCCACCTAGAAGCTCAGTTCTAGTCTCCCCTGTTCGAACTCCTTCCTCTCCTAGTTCTCCTCCATCAAACATTCCTATGATAGAAGAAAATCCCCCCATGACTAGGATGGAGGCCATAATAGCTGCTAGGTATGCTCCCCTTATGCTACCTCAGCCTCTCAATTCCCTTCCAGCAGATGGCTACCTCAAGCAACTGCCCAAGTTTACAGGCGAAGGAGACATAACTGCAGAAGAACACCTTGAATATTTTTACAGTTTTACGGATCTTCATGTCATCATGCATGCAGATGTATGGATGAGGATTTTTGTTCATAGCCTCGAAGGTGAGGCTAGGGAGTGGTTAAGGGCTCTACTTCCTAGATCTGTTGATGGGATAGAATCTTTGGATAACCCCTTCTTGAGACAGTGGGGAGATAAGAAAGACTTCATGTACTATATGACGGAGTTTGGGTCTTTGAAGATAAAGGAAGGAGAGTCTGTCTCCAACTTATCCAAGAGGTTCAATAAGATGTACAATAAGATCCCTGTTGAGATAAAGCCCTCAGAAGATTCAACCAAAATTACTTATGCCAGCGCTTTCGACCCTGATTTCTGCCTTTTTTTGAGGGAAAGACGAGAAACTTCCCTGGCTCACATGCAGGATGTGGCTATGGAAGTTGAGTCGAATATATTAGCTATGGATCGACTCAAAGACAAAGCCGATAGAGACATACCTAGGAGGAGATCTAAAGCCTCCACATCCGATTCTTCTTCCCTTTCCCCTCAGATCGATGAAGTAACTAAGATGATGAAAAAACTTTCGGCTAGGATGGAAAGGTTGGAATTAGAAGGGAATCCAATTTAAAAAAATCCCCAAAATACTGATAACAGAGGTTTTAGGAGGCCAAACAACAATGTTCCCCAGATTATTCCAAGGGAACAAAGGAACAGAGATAGAAACGATAAGAGGATCTAGACTCCTCTTCAGAATAACCTGGTTGCTGGTGAGGAAGGAGAGGAAATAGATGAGTTTGATCCTAAAATCCATTGTTTTGGAGACACTTCCCCTTTTCCTCATTTGACTCGATCAACATATGAGGAGTCTCTCATGGACAATCAACTTAATGAGCTGAGAAAGGGAGACAAGGCTAGTAGCAGCCAAAATAGATACAACCTCAGATCCAAGAAGAAAGATGGAACACTTGATGTTCCTGAGCAACCCACCAGAGTAGAGGAGCCTGCTAAATATATGGCAGACAACAACCAAGGTAAGAAAACCCAATCCCCCTCTCCATTAGTTCAGACTCCTGTTCCTGAAGTAAAAGAAATCCTGAAGCTCATATCTTCTTTTAATTTTGAGCATGAAATTCAGAAAATCAGAATCCTTGTACCCCTCTCTAAGCTGGTTAAACATGAAGATTTCAAACGGAGCCTCTCTAAGCTACTACATTCTAAGCCCTCATATCATTCCACAGACTCAATTAACTTTCAAGATGAAAAAACTACAGTAATCCTAGGTCCTATGGTGGAAGACAGAGATGATTCATCCCCTCCCTTCTACACATCCCTTAACATACATGACAAGGTGTTGTACAACTATTTGATGGATTCAGGGGCCTCTCATAATCTCATGCCCAAAACTTTCATGGAAGAACTCGATCTGGAAGTCACAAAGGCCTACCATCACTTGTACTCTTTTGATTCAAGGAGAGTGCAATGTCTTGGAGTCATCAAAGACCTAGTGGTATCCTTATTTTAGCTACCCATGAAGAGTGTGGTCATGGACATTGTGGTAGCCGATGTTCCTCCCAAGTTTGGCATGCTATTGTCAATATCTTGGATTAAAAAACTTGGAGGAACATTACAGATGGACCTTACATATTCCACCATTCCAGTCTTTGGAGGGGAGCACAAAAGAATGTACAGAGAAGCTCAGTTGGCCTACATTTTTAGTGATGAAGCAGACCCCACAAATCATCCCATCTTTTCCCTTGATAGCGATTTGGGATCTAGCTTGTTGCAACTCACCAACATCCCAGAAGCTCCTCTTCAAATCAGAAAGAAGCCAATTCTTCCCCGTGAAGTCTCTCCCTCAATTAATTCCATTTGGAAAATGTTCTTTGATGGGGCTTCCTCTAAGGATGGTGTTGGTGCTAGGATAGTGTTTGTTTCCCCTGCTCAGGAAACTATCCCACTGCCATACAAATTATATTTTGAAGCTACCAATAATGTGGTGGAGTATGAAGCTCTTTATTTGGGCTTAAGGGATGCAAAGGATATGGGGATTAAAGAGATCACTGTGTTTGGAGATGCTAAGTTGATTATCCAGCAGATCAAAAAATTTTACTAGGCCAAACACCCTCAGCTTAGGAGCTACAAAAATGAAGCCTAGGACCTCATTGACAGTTTTTTCCTGGCCTTCAATATATCATTTATTCCAAGAGGATAAAAATCTGCGGCTTATTCCTTGGCTACTTCAGCTAGCAATTTCAGAGTCCCTCTGCCACCTAAGCTCAGATATAATACAAAAGTAAAATACAGGCCCTCCATACCTGACAATGTCAAGCATTGGAAGGTGTTTGAAGATGATCTTGATATCAAAAGGTTCCTGGAGACTATTGAAGAATTTTCAGCACTGCACATTGATCAAGACTCTGCCTCTGAAGAAGACTCTCAGGAAGATATTTTTCTTAACAAAGTTGTTGATCATCACATTGTTCAACTGCCTAGCAATCACATCCCAAAGGGAATGGTTCCTTTGGAAAGACTATTTGACAACAATGATGTAGCAATAAAGGGCCAAATCTCAAAAGATAGTGCTGATATAGCTGAGTGTAACATTGGCACAGAGAAGGAACCGAAGCTTGTCAAACTGTTAAGCAACTTGAGAAGGAACGAAGGGATGAATATGCTGGATTGTTGAGTTAGTTTGCTGATGTGTTCGCCTGGACATATGAAGACCTCAAGACTTATGACACAACTGTCATTGAGCATAAGATCCCACTGAAAGAGGAGGCCAAGCCATTCAGGCAGAAGCTAAGACAGATTAATCCCATGTTGTTGCCTGTCATGGAAAGAGAAGTGAAGAAGTTGTTAGATGCCCAAATCATTGTCCCTTTGAGATATTCTGAATGGGTGGCCAATTTGGTCCCAGTAAGGAAGAAAAGTGGAGATATTAGACTTTGTGTTGATTTCATAAATCTAAACAGAAGCTCAAAGAAGGACAATTACCCCCTACCTAAGATGGAACATATATTGCAAAAGGTGATAGGTTCATCTAGGATATCCATGATTGATGGATTTTCTGGCTACAATCAAATATCAGTCATGCCCGAGGAAAGAGAAAAGACATATTTCACCACTCCTTGGGGCACATTCATGTATGCCAAAATGCCCTTTGGATTGATCAATTTAGGGGCAACTTTTCAGCGAGCCATGGACATAGCTTTCATTGGGGAGAGGGATTAGTTTGTGGTGATCTATCTGGATCACATAACAGTCTTTTCCAGATATGATAAAGAACATTACTATCATCTGAGGAAGGTCTTCTTGAGGAAGGTCTTCTTGAGGAAGGTCTTCCTGAGGAAGGTCTTCCTGAAGTGTAGAACTTTTGGTCTTGCTTTAAACCCCAAGAAATATATGTTTTCCATGAAAGAGGGAATGTTGTTGGGGCATATGGTATCTACTAAGGGAGTGAGGATTGATCCTAGCAGGGTGGGGGTGATTCAAGCCTTATCACTCCCAAGGTCTAGGAAAGAAGTCCAGTATTTCCTAGGGAAGATTAGCTTTCTAAGAAGATTTGTTTCAAATTTTGCTGAGTTGGTGAAGCATTTTATAGCCATGCTCAGAAAGGGGAATGAGGTAAAGTGGACTGCTGAACCCAGGGAAGCCTTTGATCAAATAAAAAAGGAATTGTTTGAGGCACCCATGCTTATCATCCCTAATTATTCCAAGGACTTATTGATATTTTCTTTTGCCTCCATTGATACAGTGGATGTTGTCCTACTACAGAAGAATGACACAGGGCTGGAGCAACCTATTTCCTTTTTTAGCAGAGCATTGAGGGATGCCGAGATCAGGTATGACATTATGGAAAAGAAAGCCTATGCCCTGGTGAAAGAACTCAAATATTTCAGAGTCTATGTCTTGCACTCAAAAGCAATTTCATATGTTCCTTTAGCCTCTGTTAAGGATATTCTTATACAACTTGACATAGATGGTAGAAGGAGTAAATGGATTGCTAAGATCCTTGAGTTCGATCTGGAAATAAAACCCACCAAGTTAGTTAAAGGGAAAGGTTTGGCCAAGCTACTGGCTGAATCAAATTGTAAGGTGTTGGGGGTTAACTTCATCAACATTTGCTCAGAAGTTTAGCAGGTTGAGTTGTCTGATGGAAGTCCTTAGGGCAATTTACCATTAGTAGAATGCACCTGGTATGCAGACATTATATATTTTCTGCAAGAATTAAAGCCTCCTGATGGAATGGGGAAGAGTAAGGAAAGAGATTTAAATCTCAAAGCAGTCAGATATTGTCTTATTGACCAAGTCTTTAATTAGAGGGACCCTTTGGGAGTGCTTATAAGATGTTTAAACCCATAGGAGACACAAAGGGTTATGCTTGATTTTCATAGCAGCCTATGTGGGGGGCAACATTTTTGGAAGACCACAACCTACAAAATTCTCAGGGATGGGTACTACTAGCCCACCTTATTCACTGATGTCTGCAGAGAAGTTAGAGTCTACATCAAATGTCAACAATTCGCAGGAAAGCAACATCTCAAATCCTTGCCGCTAAATCCTGTAATTGTTGGACACACCTATCACACTTAGAGGGGGGGGGTGAATGAGTGTGGGGCTCTTTTTCCCAAAACTTCCCTCTTGCACAAAAACTCATCAATTAGCATTCAACATTTATTC